>JAVIAB010000156.1:12129517-12209517 GCA_032433765.1 Megaustenia siamemsis | reverse complement strand
TCTCCACATCGAAGGTTGGCTACCTTGCAGCGTCATTCATTCATTTGGTGTCGTCTCCACATCGAAGGTTGGCTACCTTGCAGCGTCATTCATTCATTTGGTGCCGTCTCCACATCGATGGTTGGCTACCATGGAGCGTCATTCATTCATTTGGTGCCGTCTCCCCATCGAAGGTTGGCTACCTTGCAGCGTTATTTATTCATTTGCTGCCGTCTCCACATCGAAGGTTGGCTACCATGGAGCGTTATTTATTCATTTGGTGCCGTCTCCACATCGAAGGTTGGCTACCATGGAGCGTTATTTATTCATTTGCTGCCGTCTCCACATCGAAGGTTAGCTACCATGGAGCGTTATTTATTCATTTGCTGCCGTCTCCACATCGAAGGTTGGCTACCATGGAGCGTCATTCATTTATTGGGTGCCGTCTCCACATCGAAGGTTGGCTACCTTGGAGCGTCATTCATTTATTTGGTGCCGTCTCCACATCGATGGTTGGCTACCTTGGAGCGTCATTCATTTATTGGGTGTCGTCTCTACATCGAAGGTTGGCTACCTTGCAGCGTCATTCATTTATTTGGTGTCATCTCTACATCGAAGGTTGGCTACCATGGAGCGTCATTCATTTATTTGGTGCCGTCTCCACATCGAAGGTTGGCTACCATGGAGCGTCATTCATTCATTGGGTGCCGTCTCCACATCGAAGGTTGGCTACCTTGGAGCGTCATTCATTCATTCGGTGCCCTCTCCACATCGAAGGTTGGCTACCATGGAGCGTCATTCATTTATTGGGTGTCGTCTCCACCTCGAAGTTTGGCTACCTTGAAGCGTCATTCATTCATTCGATGCCGTCTCCACACCGAAGGTTGGCTACCATGGAGCGTTATTTTACTGTTTCTTGTCTTGATGGCGAACGTTGCCACAGGTTTACATTTCCATCGTGTGATGTTATCAACCAACCTTAGACCAGGTCTGCCTCTACCTCGTCACGATCATTTGTAACTAGGGAACAGACACATAACTGCTGCAGTGCGGTAAAGCCGGTAGTAAGGTGCAAGTGGTGGGGTGTAACATACACTCTTACAAAGTATGGTGGCAGCTTTACAAGAAAGGACACAACAAAGTATGGTGGCAGCTTTACAAGAAAGGATACAACAAAATATGTGGAGTTTCAAGATAAGCTTTTCATTTTTTACTCATTAATTAACTCTTTCGTTACGGAAGCTTTTTTCTAATTGGAACGGATGAGATTTCAGAGACAAAAGTTTTTATGGTTTTAAGTATCAAGCTACATGTGTATATTTATCTAACTTATAACATATTATATATGAATTTTAGATAAATAAACAAGGAATTCGATTTCATTAATATCAAGATGATACAAGATATGTATAAAATGAATATGGTTTAATCATGATTCACACTAATCGAATTGAGAGTGGCACTCTATACGGCGAAATATACACAGCTCAAATCGGCAAGGCGCACATTGCGTCGAAACGTACGGAAATTAATTATTTTCATAAAATGGTGTGGAGCAACTAAACTAATAGAAAGACAAGACAAACTGTAAGATTTCTGGGAAAAAAAACATTCATAAAAAGACAACGAAATGAGATACTAGATAACATGGTGTGATGCTGCTTGATAATTCGGTGTGATGCTACTAGATACTTCGGTTTGATGTTACTAGATAATTCGGTGTGATACTACTAGATAATTCGGTGTGATGCTACTAGATACTTCGGTGTGATACTACTAGATAATTCGGTGTGATGCTACTAGATACTTCGGTTTGATGTTACTAGATAATTCGGTGTGATGCTACTAGATAATTCGGTGTGATACTACTAGATTATTCGGTGTGATACTACTAGATAATTCGGTGTGATGCTACTAGATAATTCGGTGTGATGCTACTAGATAATTCGGTGTGATGCTACTAGATAACTCGGTGTGATGCTACTAGATAATTCGGTGTGATGCTACTAGATAACTCGGTGTGATGCTACTTGATAATTCGGTGTGATGCTACTTGATAATTCGGTGTGATGCTACTAGATAATTCGGTGTGATGATACTAGATAATTCGGTGTGATGCTACTAGATAATTCGGTGTGATGCTACTAGATAATTTGGTGTCATACTACTAGATAATTCGGTGTGATGCTACTAGATAACACGATGTGATGCTACTAGATAACTCGGTGTGATACTACTAGATTATTCGGTGTAATGCTACTAGATAATTCGGTGTGATACTACTAGATAATTCGGTGTGATGCTACTAGATAATTCGGTGTGATGCTACTAGATAACACGGTGTGATGCTACTAGATAATTCGGTGTGATACTACTAGATAATTCGGTGTGATGCTACTAGATAACACGGTGTGATGCTACTAGATAACTCGGTGTAATGCTACTAGATAATTCGGTTTGATGCTACTAGATAATTCGGTGTGATGCTACTATATAATTCGGTGTGATGCTGATAGACAATTCGGTGTGATGCTACTAGATAACTGCGGGTGTGATGCTACTAGATAGCTTGGTGTTATGCTGCTAGATAATTCGGTGTGATGCTACTAGATAATTCGGTGTGATGCTACTAGATAATTCGGTGTGATGCTGCTAGATAACTCGGTGTGATGCTACTAGATAATTCGGTGTGATGCTGTTAGATAACTCGGTGTGATGCTACTAGATAACTCGGTGTGATGCTACTAGATAATTCGGTGTGATAGTAATAGATAACTCGGTGTGATGCTACTAGATAATTCGGTGTGATAGTAATAGATAACTCGTTGTGATGCTACTAGATAATTCGGCGTGATGGTACTAGATAACTCTGTGTGATGCTGATAGATAACTCGGTGTGTTGCTACTAGATAATTTGGTGTAATGCTACTAGATAACTCGGTGTGGTGCTACTAGATAACTCGGTGTAATGATACTAGATAACTCGATGTGATGCTACTAAACTCGGTGTGATGTTACTAGATAACTCGGTGTGATGCTACTAGATAACTCGGTGTGATGCTACTAGATAACTCGGTGTGATGTAACTAGATAACTCGGTGTGATGCTACTAGATAACTCGGTGTGATGCTACTAGATAACTCGGTGTGATGCTACTAGATAACTCGGTGTGATGCTACTAGATAACTCAGTGTGATGCTACTAGATAACTCAGTGTGATGCTACTAGATAACTCGGTGTGATGCTACTAGATAACTCGGTGTGATGCTACTAGATAACTCAGTGTGATGCTACTAGATAACTCAGTGTGATGCTACTAGATAACTCGGTGTGATGCTACTAGATAACTCGGTGTGATGCTACTAGATAACTCAGTGTGATGCTACTAGATAACTCAGTGTGATGCTACTAGATAACTCGGTGTGATGCTACTAGATAACTCGGTGTGATGCTACTAGATAACTCGGTGTGATGCTACTAGATAACTCAGTGTGATGCTACTAGATAACTCAGTGTGATGCTACTAGATAACTCAGTGTGATGCTACTAGGTAACTCGGTGTAATGCTACTAGATAACTTGGTGCCACGGCACTGCACAGTTGCACCATAAACCCTTCATTTTGCAGAAACGTTGTAGTTTATCTTGTCCTTCTATTTGTTTATCTGCTTCACACTTTTTGTTTATTGTTTTTTCCTGTTCTCTACAGCTATACTCGCGGCCCGCATAATATTTAATTTTATCTTCATTTTGTTGTCCGTTTGTGTTGTTCTTGTTTTCTGAAGAAGGCTGCTTGTAGGCCGAATGTCATTATTTTCTTTTGTTGTTTTTGTAAAGCTGTTGCCATAAATTGTGGCAGCGTCTCTAACTCACCCCCCCCTTCCCGCCACCCTTACTAAACAGTTGTCCACACCTCTATCACCTTCCCTTACTGTTAGATCGTCCCAAGAACCAACCTACAACCGCGTTGCTATTACTGCAACTTTTATATTACCCTTTCTACCGCAAAGTTCATTATCAGGTCTAATGCTCTTTTGCAGAACGTTACATTCACCACAGCCTGTGTGAAAGAATCTCTGTCTCTATCCAGAACTCCCATAGAACGTTACATTCACCACAGCCTGTGTGAAAGAATCTATGTCTCTATCCAGAACTCCCATAGAACGTTACATTCACCACAGCCTGTGTGAAAGAATCTATGTCTCTATCCAGAACTCTCATAGAACGTTACATTCACCACAGCCTGTGTGAAAGAATCTATTTCTCTATCCAGAACTCTCATAGAACGTTACATTCACCACAGCCTGTGTGAAAGAATCTCTGTCTCTATCCACAACTCCCATAGAACGTTACATTCACCACAGCCTGTGTGAAAGAATCTGACTCTATCCAGAACTCCCATAGAACGTTACATTCACCACAGCCTGTGTGAAAGAATCTGTCTCTATCCAGAACTCCCATAGAACGTTACATTCACCACAGCCTGTGTGAAAGAATCTCTGTCTCTATCCACAACTCCCATAGAACGTTACATTCACCACAGCCTGTGTGAAAGAATCTGTCTCTATCCAGAACTCCCATAGAACGTTACATTCACCACAGCCTGTGTGAAAGAATCTATTTCTCAATCCAGAACTCTCATAGAACGTTACATTCACCACAGCCTGTGTGAAAGAATCTCTGTCTCTATCCACAACTCCCATAGAACGTTACATTCACCACAGCCTGTGTGAAAGAATCTCTGTCTCTATCCAGAACTCTCATAGAACGTTACATTCACCACAGCCTGTGTGAAAGAATCTCTGTATCTATCCAGAACTCTCATAGAACGTTGCATTCACCACAGCCTGTGTGAAAGAATCTATGTCTCTATCCAGAACCCCCATAGAACGTTGCATTCACCACAGCCTGTGTGAAAGAATCTATGTCTCTATCCAGAACTCTCATAGAACGTTACATTCACCACAGCCTGTGTGAAAGAATCTCTCTCTCTATCCAGAACTCCCATAGAACGTTACATTCACCACAGCCTGTGTGAAAGAATCTCTGTCTATATCCAGAACTCTCATAGAACGTTACATTCACCACAGCCTGTGTGAAAGAATCTCTGTCTCTATCCAGAACTCTCATAGAACGTTACATTCACCACAGCCTGTGTGAAAGAATCTCTGTCTCTATCCAGAACTCACATAGAACGTTACATTCACCACAGCCTGTGTGAAAGAATCTATGTCTCTATCCAGAACTCCCATAGAACGTTACATTCACCACAGCCTGTGTGAAAGAATCTCTGTCTCTATCCAGAACTCCCATAGAACGTTACATTCACCACAGCCTGTGTGAAAGAATCTCTGTCTCTATCCAGAACTCCCATAGAACGTTACATTCACCACAGCCTGTGTGAAAGAATCTCTGTCTCTATCCAGAACTCTCATAGAACGTTGCATTCACCACAGCCTGTGTGAAAGAATCTCTGTCTCTATCCAGAACTCTCATAGAACATTGCATTCACCACAGCCTGTGTGAAATAATCTATGTCTCTATCCAGAACTCTCATAGAACGTTACATTCACCACACCCTGTGTGAAAGAATCTCTGTCTCTATCCAGAACTCTCATAGAACGTTGCATTCACCACAGCCTGTGTGAAAGAATCTCTGTCTCTATCCAGAACTCTCATAGAACGTTACATTCACCACAGCCTGTGTGAAAGAATCTCTGTCTCTATCCAGAACTCTCATAGAACGTTGCATTCACCACAGCCTGTGTGAAAGAATCTATGTCTCTATCCAGAACCCCCATAGAACGTTGCATTCACCACAGCCTGTGTGAAAGAATCTATGTCTCTATCCAGAACCCCCATAGAACGTTGCATTCACCACAGCCTGTGTGAAAGAATCTATGTCTCTATCCAGAACCCCCATAGAACGTTGCATTCACCACAGCCTGTGTGAAAGAATCTATGTCTCTATCCAGAACCCCCATAGAACGTTGCATTCACCACAGCCTGTGTGTGAAAGAATCTATGTCTCTATCCAGAACTCTCATAGAACGTTACATTCACCACAGCTTGTGTGAAAGAATCTCTGTCTCTATCCAGAACTCTCATAGAACGTTACATTCACCACAGCCTGTGTGAAAGAATCTATGTCTCTATCCAGAACTCTCATAGAACGTTGCATTCACCACAGCCTGTGTGAAAGAATCTCTGTCTCTATCCACAACTCTCATAGAACGTTGCATTCACCACAGCCTGTGTGAAAGAATCTATGTCTCTATCCAGAACTCTCATAGAACGTTACATTCACCACAGCCTGTGTGAAAGAATCTCTGTCTCTATCCAGAACCCCATAGAACGTTACATTCACCACAGCCTGTGTGAAAGAATCTCTGTCTCTATCCAGAACTCTCATAGAACGTTACATTCACCACAGCCTGTGTGAAAGAATCTCTGTCTCTATCCAGAACCCCCATAGAACGTTACATTCACCACAGCCTGTGTGAAAGAATCTCTGTCTCTATCCAGAACTCTCATAGAACGTTACATTCACCACAGCCTGTGTGAAAGAATCTATGTCTCTATCCAGAACTCTCATAGAACGTTACATTCACCACAGCCTGTGTGAAAGAATCTCTGTCTCTATCCAGAACCCCCATAGAACGTTACATTCACCACAGCCTGTGTGAAAGAATCTCTGTCTCTATCAAGAACCCCCATAGAACGTTACATTCACCACAGCCTGTGTGAAAGAATCTCTGTCTCTATCCAGAACCCCCATAGAACGTTACATTCACCACAGCCTGTGTGAAAGAATCTCTGTCTCTATCCAGAACTCCCATAGAACGTTACATTCACCACAGCCTGTGTGAAAGAATCTGTCTCTATCCAGAACTCCCATAGAACGTTACATTCACCACAGCCTGTGTGAAAGAATCTATGTCTCTATCCAGAACTCTCATAGAACGTTGCATTCACCACAGCCTGTGTGAAAGAATCTATGTCTCTATCCAGAACTCTCATAGAACGTTACATTCACCACAGCCTGTGTGAAAGAATCTCTGTCTCTATCCAGAACTCTCATAGAACGTTGCATTCACCACAGCCTGTGTGAAAGAATCTATGTCTATCCAGAACCCCCATAGAACGTTGCATTCACCACAGCCTGTGTGAAAGAATCTATGTCTCTATCCAGAACCCCCATAGAACGTTGCATTCACCACAGCCTATGTGAAAGAATCTATGTCTCTATACAGAACCCCCATAGAACGTTGCATTCACCACAGCCTGTGTGAAAGAATCTATGTCTCTATCCAGAACCCCCATAGAACGTTGCATTCACCACAGCCTGTGTGAAAGAATCTATGTCTCTATCCAGAACTCTCATAGAACGTTGCATTCACCACAGCCTGTGTGAAAGAATCTATGTCTCTATCCCGAACTCTCATAGAACGTTACATTCACCACAGCCTGTGTGAAAGAATCTGTCTCTATCCAGAACTCCCATAGGACAGTTACATTCACCACAGCCTGTGTGAAAGAATCTCTGTCTCTATCCAGAACTCCCATAGAACGTTACATTCACCACAGCCTGTGTGAAAGAATCTCTGTCTCTATCCAGAACTCTCATAGAACGTTGCATTCACCACAGCCTGTGTGAAAGAATCTATGTCTCTATCCAGAACTCTCATAGAACGTTACATTCACCACAGCCTGTGTGAAAGAATCTGTCTCTATCCAGAACTCCCATAGGACAGTTACATTCACCACAGCCTGTGTGAAAGAATCTGTCTCTATCCAGAACTCCCATAGGACAGTTACATTCACCACAGCCTGTGTGAAAGAATCTCTGTCTCTATCCAGAACTCCCATAGAACGTTACATTCACCACAGCCTGTGTGAAAGAATCTCTGTCTCTATCCAGAACTCCCATAGGACAGTTACATTCACCACAGCCTGTGTGAAAGAATCTCTGTCTCTATCCAGAACTCCCATAGAACGTTACATTCACCACAGCCTGTGTGAAAGAATCTCTGTCTCTATCCAGAACTCCTATAGAACGTCACATTCACCACAGCCTGTGTGAAAGAATCTCTGTCTCTATCCAGAACTCCTATAGAACGTCACATTCACCACAGCCTGTGTGAAAGAATCTCTGTCTCTATCCAGAACTCCTATAGAACGTCACATTCACCACAGCCTGTGTGAAAGAATCTCTGTCTCTAGTCAGATCTTCCAATTCTTTTGTTATCATTTTCAAGCTCTCCTTGATGCCTTGAAACCATCTTTATCTTGGTCAGTCCCTGATGCTTTGCCCAGCAACCATAGTATTTTAATTTCCTATGTAGTTAGTTAGTTAGTTATTGGCGGGTCATCATCATTGCACTCCGAACATGTCCATAGGTGCTCAGATTCCCTCCTCAGCAATTCTCGTAGTGTCCAGCGACTGTCGTCTCCAGGTCTGTGTTTTGGTTGATTAGTCTTCTTACACTCCCACTAAGTTTCTCGTTTCTTGCTGTGCCCATCTTAACTCCCATCTCGTTCATCCGAAGGAGTCACGTGTACTCATGGTTATTTCCTACGTAGCCATAAGCCAGCTCTTTTTAAAGTTTAAATCTTTTCATATGTCTTCCTTGCATTTTTTCATTATCCAAGGTATTTTTAATAATTTTTCCGTAACATTTTCTTTCGAATGAATCCCAAAAGTTATGCAAAGAAAATACTTGTCTCCCTTTATCAGAGTGATGTAGCGCAACTGCTAGTCTCCGTTGATTGATTGCTATAATTCTATATAGCTTTACCTTTCTATCGATTGCCCTGGTTCGATTTCCATATCAAGAGGAAATCATATTTTGTTTATTGCCTGGGCTGGCTAGGTCATTACATTAACAAAGACTGTGGAATAGGAAGCAAATATTCCATTTTCCGCATTTTGTCAACTGTTGAGCTCCTGCATCAACGTTTCAGACTTTTCTCAATTATCACGTCGAATTGTAATTCTTTATCATCGCATGTGGAAGATATTAGATGTCACCGCAGAATAATGCACATCAAATGGTAGGATAAACTAACCAAATTAACGGTCCTGCAACGTGCTAAAACCCTAACAATCATGTTAATGCTCAGTAGCCGAAAGTTAAGATGGCTGGGGGACGTCCTGCAAATAGAAGAAAACATTATCCCTAAGCTAATATGTAAATGGTGAACTAATACACGGAAAGAGACAAATCGATAGACATAAACTACGATATGGGTATATCTGTAAATCATCTCTGAATGACTTCTCCATCTGTGAAAATGACTGGGAACATCTGATAAGAGATCACACATCATGGAGAGCCTGTATAAACAAATGAAGTAACATCATTTGAGGCTGTACTATAGCAAAACATAACAGAAAACAGACTCACGAAAAAAGAGATTCATTTGTTCATTCTGTGGCCGAGTGTGTTTGTCAAACATTGGTAGAATCAGCCACGAGAGAAGCTGTTTGTCAAACATTGGTAGAATCAGCCACGAGAGAAGCTGTTTGTCAAACATTGGTAGAATCAGCCACGAGAGAAGCTGTTTGTCAAACATTGGTAGAATCAGCCACGAGAGAAGCTGTTTGTCAAACATTGGTAGAATCAGCCACGAGAGAAGCTGTTTGTCAAACATTGGTAGAATCAGCCACGAGAGAAGCTGTTTGTCAAACATTGGTAGAATCAGCCACGAGAGAAGCTGTTTGTCAAACATTGGTAGAATCAGCCACGAGAGAAGCTGTTTGTCAAACATTGGTAGAATCAGCCACGAGAGAAGCTGTTTGTCAAACATTGGTAGAATCAGCCACGAGAGAAGCTGTTTGTCAAACATTGGTAGAATCAGCCACGAGAGAAGCTTTGTCAAACATTAGTATAATCAGCCACGAGAGAAGCTGTTTGTCAAACATTGGTAGAATCAGCCACGAGAGAAGCTGTTTGTCAAACATTGGTAGAATCAGCCATGAGAGAAGCTGTTTGTCAAACATTGGTAGAATCAGCCACGAGAGAAGCTTTGTCAAACATTAGTATAATCAGCCACGAGAGAAGCTGTTTGTCAAACATTGGTAGAATCAGCCACGAGAGAAGCTGTTTGTCAAACATTGGTAGAATCAGCTACGAGAGAAGCTGTTTGTCAAACATTGGTAGAATCAGCCACGAGAGAAGCTGTTTGTCAAACATTGGTAGAATCAGCCACGAGAGAAGCTGTTTGTCAAACATTGGTAGAATCAGCCACGAGAGAAGCTGTTTGTCAAACATTGGTAGAATCAGCCACGAGAGAATCTGTTTGTCAAACATTGGTAGAATCAGCCACGAGAGAAGCTGTTCGTCAAACATGGGTAGAATCAGCCACGAGAGAAGCTGTTTGTCAAACATTGGTAGAATCAGCCACGAGAGAAGCTGTTTGTCAAACATTGGTAGAATCAGCCACGAGAGAAGCTGTTTGTCAAACATTGGTAGAATCAGCCACGAGAGAAGCTGTTTGTCAAACATTGGTAGAATCAGCCACGAGAGAAGCTGTTTGTCAAACATTGGTAGAATCAGCCACGAGAGAAGCTTTGTCAAACATTGGTAGAATCAGCCACGAGAGAAGCTGTTTGTCAAACATTGGTATAATCAGCCACGAGAGAAGCTGTTCGTCAAACATTGGTAGAATCAGCCACGAGAGAAGCTGTTTGTCAAACATTGGTAGAATCAGCCACGAGAGAAGCTGTTCGTCAAACATTGGTAGAATCAGCCACGAGAGAAGCTGTTTGTCAAACATTGGTAGAATCAGCCACGAGAGAAGCT
The DNA here is from genome assembly GCA_032433765.1 of Megaustenia siamemsis. NCBI lineage: Eukaryota > Metazoa > Mollusca > Gastropoda > Stylommatophora > Ariophantidae > Megaustenia > Megaustenia siamemsis. The sequence continues at coordinate 12,198,734 of JAVIAB010000156.1, read as the reverse complement.
GTTTGTCAAACATTGGTAGAATCAGCCACGAGAGAATCGGTTTGTCAAACATTGGTAGAATCAGCCACGAGAGAAGCTGTTCGTCAAACATGGGTAGAATCAGCCACGAGAGAAGCTGTTCGTCAAACATTGGTAGAATCAGCCACGAGAGAAGCTGTTTATCAAACATTGGTAGAATCAGCCACGAGAGAAGCTGTTTGTCAAACATTGGTAGAATCAGCCACGAGAGAAGCTGTTTGTCAAACATTGGTAGAATCAGCCACGAGAGAAGCTGTTTGTCAAACATTGGTAGAATCAGCCACGAGAGAAGCTGTTCGTCAAACATTGGTAGAATCAGCCACGAGAGAAGCTGTTCGTCAAACATTGGTAGAATCAGCCACGAGAGAAGCTGTTCGTCAAACATTGGTAGAATCAGCCACGAGAGAAGCTGTTCGTCAAACATTGGTAGAATCAGCCACGAGAGAAGCTGTTCGTCAAACATTGGTAGAATCAGCCACGAGAAAAGCTGTTTGTCAAACATTGGTAGAATCAGCCACGAGAGAAGCTGTTTGTCAAACATTGGTAGAATCAGCCACGAGAGAAGCTGTTTGTCAAAAATTGGTAGAATCAGCCACGAGAGAAGCTTGTTTGTCAACCATTTGTAGAATCAGCCACGAGAGAAGCTGTTTGTCAAACATTGGTAGAATCAGCCACGAGAGAAGCTGTTTGTCAAACATTGGTAGAATCAGCCACGAGAGAAGCTGTTTGTCAAACATTGGTAGAATCAGCCACGAGAGAAGCTGTTTGTCAAACATTGGTAGAATCAGCCACGAGAGAAGTTGTTTGTTAAACATTGGTAGAATCGGCCACGAGAGAAGCTGTTCGTCAAACATTGGTAGAATCAGCCACGAGAGAAGCTGTTTGTCAAACATTGGTAGAATCAGCCACGAGAGAAGCTGTTTGTCAAACAATTGTAGAATCAGCCACGAGAGAAGCTGTTTGTCAAACATTGGTAGAATCAGCCACGAGAGAAGCTGATCGACAATAACAAAACCTCAAAATACCCAACAGCCTGCACTTAACGGTCCGACAAGACGAAGAGGGCATATGCTCTTTATTAACATTTGTTTGAGATTATCTAAAACATAGTGGAACGAATTTTAATTAAAATCATCATTTATACAAAAGTTTGTCCATGACAGCATTAGGCAGGTCACACTTTCATGTCCTCTTATTATGACCAAACAAACAAAGCAATTTCTGCAATCATTGAATTGAATTTCTTCCGCGTTCATAAATTAACCCCCCCCCCCCCCCCCCCCCCCTTTCCCACTTTCTGGGTGTGCGGGGGGCTTTATATGAGGCTTGAGAATAAAGGCCGCGTGTCCAGTGCAATTGCCACGAGATATTCACATCAGAGTTTTTATTTTAACTTAGGAAAAAAAAGTATTCTTTGGTGGTTACAACCTTGACTTTATTTAAACCAGGTCATGTTTTCACCCATTCGAGTTCTGTAGAAATAATGAATGAATGACGCTCCATGGTAGCCAACCTTCGATGTGGAGACGGCACCCAATGAATGAATGACGCTCCATGGTAAAAATTTCGATGTGGAGACGGCACCCAATGAATGAATGAATGACGCTCCATGGTAGCCAAATTTCGATGTGGAGACAGCACCCAATGAATGAATGACGCTCCATGGTAGCCAACCTTCGATGTGGAGACAGCACCCAATGAATGAATGACGCTCCATGGTAGCCAACCTTCGATGTGGAGACAGCACCCAATGAATGAATGACGCTTCATGGTAGCCAACCTTCGATGTGGAGACAGCACCCAATGAATGAATGACGCTTCATGGTAGCCTCAATGATAGCGATATCGTTGTACTTACTAAGTCCCATTTTTTGTGAGTGTCGGTGGTCTACATTTCCTTCCAGGAGAATCCAAGCGAGTCGATGAGCATGATCGGCGGAGGAGGGCTCTGCGTGTATCAGTGGGTCAAGACACTGCGAAAGTCAATGACACGAAGTCTTCTTTATCTACGTCCCTGAACAATCGGGGATATGAAATAGCGGACAGGTTGCCTAGCTATGCTATCGTTGACGATGGTGAACCAATGGAGTGGGAGGACGTTTTCAATACCGTCCGAGATGCGGGAAGGGAACAGGACTTTGTCAGCCATGAGTCTACGTCACTCTTTCAGATGAGAGCGATGCTAGGTTGGAACAGCACAGAACAAATAAAGTAGCAACTGTTTAGCTGAAACAATTTTCTCTCTCATTTATTCATATCATTCCTCCCCCCACACACAATTTCTCCGTCCCTCGATTATTTTTGCTTTCATTCACACACACACACACACACACATCCCCCACACAATTTCTCCGTCTCTCTCTCTCTCTATTATTTTTGCTTTCATTCACACACACACACACATCCCCCCCCACACACAATTTCTCCGTCTCTCTCTCTCTCTATTATTTTTGTTTTCATTCACACACACACACTCACACATCCCCCCCACACAGTTTCTCCGTCTTTCTCTCTATTATTTTTCTTTCATTCACACACACACACATCTCCCCACACAATTTCTTCGCCTATCTATTATTTTTGCTTTCATTCACACACACAAATCCCCCCCCCCCCCACACAATTTCTCCGTCTCTCTATTATTTTTGCTTTCATTCACACACACGCACACACATCTACCCACACAATTTCTTCGTCTCTCTACTATTTTTGCTTTCATTCACACACACACACACACATTCCCCCACACAATCTCTTCTTCTCTCTATTATTTTTGCTTTCATTCACACACACACACACACACATTCCCCCACACAATCTCTTCTTCTCTCTATTATTTTTGCTTTCATTCACACACACACACACACACACACACACACACACACCTTTTCTCCATCTATCTATTATTCTCACTCTCAACCACACATTCCCCCACACAATCTCTTCTTCTCTCTATTATTTTTGCTTTCATTCACACACACACACACACACACACACACCCACCTTTTCTCCATCTATCTATTATTCTCTTTCTCAACCACACATTCCCCTCCCTCTCTATAAATAACTCACTATCCCTCCGGCCAAATGTAAGTTGGTCTCGTTAGTACGAGACCTTGAGTTTGACAACAGAAATGCGAGCCGTGGCTGGAGACAATGATTCCTTCCGGCGGGCTGTGATGAGTGCATCGTTCACAAAGGACATCCCGATGACGAAACTCATTAGTCTGGTCGCTTCCTAGAAGAGATAATACTGAATATAATCAACAACTGTGATCTTTTTATATCATAGACTGCCATATTTTTTTTGTAATGCAATTAGTATATATACCATACAGACGTAATTTATATGATAGATGTCTATCTATTGACCTTTCGAGCCGTAGCCGGCCCATAGGGCGTAAACCAAGATACCCCTTCTCTTATCTGAATTTTTGTTCTAGCAGTTTTCTTTTAAAGATATTTTATCAAATCTCGCCATTTGTCTCTGTTCTGTGCAAGCAGCTCTATCTCATTGAGGAAGTCGATTCCTGTTGCTCTTGCCTCTCTCATCAATGTCCTTCTCAGTGTCTCTCTAGGTCTTCCTCTTTTCCTCTTACCTGTTGTTTCCCACATGAGGGCTTGCTTTGCTATTCGGTTATTATCTCTTCTCATCACATGTATGATAAATATATGTGGTAATTAGTAAATGCTTTTAAACAGAAAATCACATAACAATACTGTGTTAGTCACCTCTAGTGACTCGGGCAGATGGTGCTCGTAAACCTGGAAGGGCCGACCATCTAAGGGCAGAATCCCCCTACAGAAAAGATCATCTGCTGCCTTGCAGGAAGATTGGGGACAATCAAAGGCTAAGGATAGCAAACCTGAATAAAATGCTGGCTGAAATCGGATGCACTGGGCCACTGGCGCAGAACACAGTGAAACGTTTTAACGGGTGCTCAATCAGAGTGGATCTGGCAGACTCTAATTGTGATGTTCTATCTGTGGGGGCGATCAACACACTTAACCTGACAGCTGACTTCATGTGAGAGTCTGGAATCCTACTCTCATTGAGTCCTGATCGCAGAGAGAGAGAGAGAGAGAGAGAGAGGGAGGGAGAGAGAGAGAGACATAACAATAGTTCCAATAGTGTTAAAAGTTAGAAATAATGTGGTTTGGATAATGAAAAGACTAAACTATAATTATTAGCAGAGAAAACTAAAAAAAAATGTACACGTGGATATCAAAGTAGATAGAAGGAACTTAGAAAGAGTTCAAGAAGATATCTATCTTGTACATGCTATAACAAATAATGGGAAATGTAGGACAGAAATAAACAAAAGAATATTTCAAAAGAATTTTTTTTAAAAGAAAAAAAAACAATTTCAGCAACATGAAAAATCGTCCAATCAAATAACAAGAGAACTAAAACTACGAAGTGTAATATGTTATACAGGGTGTTTATAAAGTCTCACTACACTTGGTATCTAGGTCAATATGAAAAAAAAATGTTTATGACGTCATCACAATATGTGCTCCCACTGTCAATGAAATTTGTTGAATAAGTTTATTGCTACTGGAAATGTGGAAGATGCTCCACGATCTGGTAGGCCTGCTGTGAATGATGAAATATGTTTAGATATCCAAGACAGAATCCTTAAAAGTCCAGACAAGTCATTAAGAAAACTGTCGCAACAAGTGAACTTACCATTGAGCACATATTGTGATGACGTCATAAACATTTTTTTCAAATTGACCTAGATACCAAGTGTAGTGAGACTTTATAAACACCCTATATATGGCCTTTGGCGTCTTGACAGACGGTTGGTAGCATGCAATGATGATAAGTCAGTAGTTTGGTAAAGCATTAGTGTCTCATACTGGGTGCTGCTTTACTGAACATCTGCTCTCGTGGCTGAATTTGTCATTCCTGGACAGACAGATCCATACATAGAACGAGAAAGGTGTACACGCGGTACCCGGCCTTGTCTCCTTTCTCTAGCTCCTTTTGTCTTCTGAATTTGACATCAGCACTAGAATGCATGAGCTTATTATACACAGCAAAACCCACTCCATGTAAGCGAGGCCGCTCAGGTTTTAGCCCATGCCAGAAAAAGGTGTAATTTTTTTTCCTGACTGAACCACAATCTGCAAGCCGTATTTCCTGAAGGGCTACAATATCAACACGTAGTTTCTGCAGCTCCATGTCGATGAGGGCTGTTTTCCTGATGTTTTCTACATTCGTGAGGTTGATGTTATTTAATCCAGGACACATGGTTCTAACGTTCCATGTGCCGAGTATGAGAGATTGTGTCTTCCTTCTGCTGTGTCCTAACGTTCCATGTGCCGAGTATGAGAGATTGTGTCTTCCTTCTGCTGTGTCCTAACGTTCCATGTGCCGAGTATGAGAGATTGTGTCTTCCTTCTGCTGTGTCCTAACGTTCCATGTGCCGAGTATGAGAGATTGTGTCTTTCTTCTGCTGTGTCCTAACGTTCCATGTGCCGAGTATGAGAGATTGTGTCTTCCTTCTGCTGTGTCCTAACGTTCCATGTGCCGAGTATGAGAGATTGTGTCTTCTTTCTGCTGTGTCCTAACGTTCCATGTGCCGAGTATGAGAGATTGTGTCTTCCTTCTGCTGTGTCCTAACGTTAAATGTGCCGAGTATGAGAGATTGTGTCTTCCTTCTGTTGTGTCCTACCGTTCCATATGCCGAGTATGAGAGATTGTGTCTTCCTTCTGCTGTGTCCTAACGTTCCATGTGCCGAGTATGAGAGATTGTGTCTTCCTTCTGCTGTGTCCTAACGTTCCATGTGCCGAGTATGAGAGATTGTGTCTTTCTTCTGCTGTGTCCTTATTTCATAATCCCATTCTGACATTCTTATTTCATAAACCCATTCTGGCATCCTTAAATTCATAAACCCATTCTGGCATCCTTATTTCATAAACCCATTCTGGCATCCTTATTTCATAAACCCATTCTGACATCCTTATTTCATAAACCCATTCTGGCATCCTTAAATTCATAAAACCATTCTGGCATCCTGATTTCATAAACCCATTCTGGCTTCCTTAAATTCATAAACCCATTTTGGCATCCTTATTTCATAAACCCATTCTGACATCCTTATTTCATAAACCCATTCTGGCATCCTTAAATTCATAAACCCATTCTGGCATCCTGATTTCATAAACCCATTCTGGCATCCTTAAATTCATAAACCCATTTTGGCATCCTGATTTCATAAACCCATTCTGGCATCCTAATTTCATAAACCCATTCTGGCATCCTGATTTCATAAGCCCATTCTGGCATCCTTAAATTCATAAAACAATTCTGGCATCCTTAAATTCATAGACCCATTCTGGCATCCTGATTTCATAAACCCATTCTGGCATCCTTAATTTCATAAACCCATTCTTGGCATCCTGATTTCATAAACCCAATCTGGCATCCTTATTTCATAAACCCATTCTAGCATCCTTAATTTCATAAACCCATTCTGGCATCCTTATTTCATAAACCCATTCTAGCATCCTTATTTCATAAACCCATTCTAGCATCCTTTTTTCATAAACCCATTCTGGCATCCTTATTTCATAAACCCATTCTAGCATCCTTATTTCATAAACCCATTCTAGCATCCTTATTTCATAAACCCATTCTAGCATCCTTATTTCATAAACCCATTCTAGCATCCTTATTTCAGAAACCCATTCTAGCATCCTTATTTCATAAACCCATTCTAGCATCCTTATTTCATAAACCCATTCTAGCATCCTTATTTCATAAACCCATTCTAGCATCCTTATTTCATAAACCCATTCTAGCATCCTTATTTCATAAACCCATTCTGGCATCCTTATTTCATAAACCCATTCTAGCATCCTTATTTCATAAACCCATTCTAGCATCCTTATTTCATAAACCCATTCTAGCATCCTTATTTCATAAACCCATTCTGGCATCCTTTTTTCATAAACCCATTCTAGCATCCTTATTTCATAAACCCATTCTAGCATCCTTATTTCATAAACCCATTCTGGCATCCTTAAATTCATAAACCCATTCTGGCATCCTGATTTCATAAACCCATTCTAGCATCCTTATTTCATAAACCCATTCTAGCATCCTTATTTCATAAACCCAATCTGGCATCCTTATTTCCTAAACCAATTCTAGCATCCTTATTTCTTAAAACCCATTCTAGCATCCTTATTTCATAAACCCAATCTGGCATCCTTATTTCATAAACCCATTCTAGCATCCTTATTTCTTAAAACCCATTCTAGCATCCTTAATTCATAAAACACATTCTGACATCCTTAATTCATAAAACCCTTTTTAGCATCCTTATTTCATGAAATCAATTCTAGCATTCTCATTTCATAAAACTCATTCTGATAATCATTTCATAAAACCCATTCTAGCATCCTTTATTCATAAAACCCATTCTAGCATCCTTTATTCATAAAACCCATTCTAGCATCCTTTATTCATAAAACCCATTCTAGCATCCTTTATTCATAAAACCCATTCTGACATACTTAATTCATAAAACCCATTCTGACATCCTTAATTCCCCAAAACATATTCTGGTATCCTTAATTCGTAAAACTCATTTTAATATTCTTTTGAATTTCTAAACCAGGAACTCGTTTTCTCTGTCTTTTCCTTCAGTTCTGCTGATTGTGTCTGTAGAAATACTTTCTGGCATGGTTCACGTTTTTAGTTTCAAATAATGTCACTTTCAATTTTTTGGTGGGGACTATGATTCCGTTTATCTACTTTTTCCTGAGTCATTCTTTCATCTTTAAGCTTGGCATTTTCATGCAATATGCTCGGGCTGCAGGTTGATTGCGTTTCAGTCGAACCCAAACATTGAATTCTTTAATGTTGGATATAACCATTTACAGTAACTTCCCTTATTGTTTGTCCCATACTTTTCGTTGCTATATTCTAGCCTTCCTTGTTCCATTTGCAGTACTTCTCGTGCATCTCACATCGCTTGATAGGATTTTTCGCTTTACCTTTCAAAGGACCGTCAGTGTCTGATACCGGTTTTCTTGTCCTTTTATAAACTAACTTTAATCTTTCACTTTGGTTTACAAAGCTCATTTATATTCTCCTACAAAATATATAAACACAAACATTCTGCAATTTAAGTTCCATTAAGTGTTCCACGATGCTACTTTAGTTCTGTTAGCTTATCCTTCTTATCATTTTAGTTCCTTTGCATTATCCTCATTATCATTTTAGATTCATTTACTTATCCTCCTTATCATTTTAGTTCTATTAACTACTTATCCTCCTTATCACTTTAGTTCTATTAACTACTTATCCTCCTTATCATTTTAGTTCTATTAACTACTTATCCTCCTTATCACTTTAGTTCTATTAACTACTTATCCTCCTAATCATTTTAGTTCTATTAACTACTTATCCTCCTTATCATTTTAGTTCTATTAACTACTTATCCTCCTTATCACTTTAGTTCTATTAACTACTTATCCTCCTTATCACTTTAGTTCTATTAACTACTTATCCTCCTTATCACTTTAGTTCTATTAACTACTTATCCTCCTTATCACTTTAGTTCTATTAACTACTTATCCTCCTTATCATTTTAGTTCTATTAAATACTTATCCTCCTTATCATTTTAGTTCTATTAACTACTTATCCTCCTTATCACTTTAGTTTCATCAACTTATCAACCTTGTCATTTAAATTTCACTAACTTATCTTCCTTATCACATTAGCTTCATTAACTTATCCCCCTTATCATTTTAGTTACGTGAACTTATCCTCCTTATAACTTTAGTTCCATTAACTTATCCTCCTTATCACTTTAGTTCCATTAATTTATCCACTTTATCATTTTAGTTCCATTAACCTATCAACCGTACCATTTAGCTTCATTAACTTATCCCCCTTATCATTTTAGTTACGGGAACGTATCCTCCTTATCACTTTAGTTTCATTAACTTATCACCTTATCACTTTAGTTCCCTTAATTTATACTCCTTACCACTTTAGTTCTATTAACTTATCCTCCTTATCACGTAAGTTCCATTAACTTATCCTTCTTATCACATAAGTTCCATTAACGTATCCCCTTATCACTTTAGTTCCCTTAATTTATACTCCGTATCACTTTAGTTCCTTTAACTTATCCTCCTTATCACTTTAGTTCCTTTAAAGTATACACGTTCACTCAGTTCTTCTATTACATACTCTCAAGTGTGACTTTAATTTAATAAAAACAATGTCACAGTTGTAGTCACATTAGCTGCTATAAAAATATCCTCCTTGTCACATTAGCTGCCACAGAAGTATACACCTTGTCACATTAACTGCCATAAGAGTTTTCTCCTTGTCATATTAGCTGACATAAACGTTTTCTCTTAAAATGAAGACTGTCATATTTTCCCTTCAATGTAGACAGTCAAATTCTACACTGAATATAGACTGTCACTTCCGCCCTTGAATGTAGACTGTCACATTCTACCCTGAATGTAGACTGTCACTTCCTCCCCTGACTGTACACAGTCACTTCCTTCCCTGAATGTAGACTGTCACTTTATCCCTAGAATGTAACTGTCACATCCTCCCCTGAATATAGGGTGTCACTTCCTCCCCTGACTGTAGACTGTCACATTCTTCCCTGAATGTAGATTGTCACTTCCGCCCCACTCTGTAGACTGTCACATCCTCCCTTGAATGTAGACTGTCACATTCTCCCCTGAATGTAGACTGTCACATTCTCATCTGAATGTAGATTGTCACATCCTTCCCTGAATGTAGACTATCACATCCTCCCCTGAATGTAGCTGTCACTTCCTCCCCTGACTGTAGACTGTCACATCCTCCCCTCACTGTGGACTGTTATTTCCTCCCCTTGACTGTAGACTGTCTCATCATCCCCTGATTGTAGGCTGTCACTTCCTCCCCTGACTACAAACTGTCACTTCCTCCCCTGACTGTAGACTGTCACATCCTCCCTTGACTATAGACTGTTACACTCTCCCCTGAATTTAAACTGACACTTCCTCCCCATGAATGTATACTGTCACTTTCTACCCTTGAATGTAGACTGTCACTTCCTCCCCTGAATGTAGACTGTCACTTTCTCCCCTTGAATTTAGACTGTCACTTCCTCCCCTGAATGTATACTGTCACTTTCTCCCCTTGAATGTAGACTGTCACTTCCTCCCCTTGAATGTAGACTGTCACTTCCTCCCCTTGAATGTAGACTATCACTTCCTCCCCTTGAATGTAGACTGTCACTTCCTCCCCTTGAATGTAGACTGTCACTTCCTCCCCTTGAATGTAGACTGTCACTTCCTCCCCTTGAATGTAGACTGTCACTTCCTCCCCTTGAATGTAGACTGTCACTTCCTCCCCTTGAATGTAGACTATCACTTCCTCCCTTCGAATGTAGACTGTCACTTCCTCCCCTTGAATGTAGACTGTCACTTTCTCCCCTTGAATGTAGACTGTCACTTCCCCCCCCCCCCTTTGAATGTATGCTGTCACTTCCTCCCCTTGAATGTAGACTGTCACTTCCTCCCCTTGAATGTAAACTGTCACTTCCTCGCCTTGAATGTAGACTGTCACTTCCTCCCCTGAATATAGACTGTCACATTTTCAAATGTAACAAGACCTTTTGAGGGAACACTCTGTAAATGTGAGTTCATGACATTAATCCGCGCGCTCTCACTCTCACACTCTCGTTGTCACTATTTCTCTCTCACACACACTCTCTCTCTCTCTCTCTCTCTCTCTCTCTCTCAAAGATTATAGTTATCCCCATCTCTTCTTGTAGATCATCGCGTGATAGTCCATTCCTATAATCTCGTTGGACAATCTCTAAGCGCAGACCATGACAGTTCTTATGGTATTAGAATAGATACGAAAATTAATTAGCTTGTCACAATGTAACGCAGTGAACGTGTTCTTCTCAACCAGTGAACAAAATATTACATAGATCATAAGGGTCTACGTCTGGCACGAAATAATCCCATAATGTGTCAATCTCTATTGCTGAATGATGAATATTCAAAGGTTGTTTGATTTCCCGATAAATATGGTCATTTATAACATTTATGGAACGCCAAATACAAAAGTAAGATTTACGTGCCGACATTAAAATCGATCGCTTGGTTTGAATGTATAGATCTGTACATATAGGGGACGTGTCCTTAAACATGTCATGAGAGCCCTTGAGGTATTCTTCACATATGGAGTACTCATTAGTTTCGAAATGCGCATGATCTGATTCTCCAGTGGTTCTCATCTCTTTGTGAGTGAGCCCCGATGACAACTTTGTCTGCGTCATCGTTGGTCATCAGTTTGTGTAAAGAAAGTGATGTGCGAACAGGTCCGGTGGACATGTTTTTGGAGACAATGTCTGACTAATATAGATATGGATGCATCGGGACGAAAGAGTGATTGGTATCGTGTTTGTCATAGCCGAGATAAAACATTCATAATGCTGTTAGAAAGACGAAAAAGAAGAAGAAGAGAAAGAGGAAGAAAAAAGAAGAAGAAAAGGAAGAAGAAGATAAAGAAGAAGAAAAAGAAGAAGAAGATAAAGAAGAAGAAAAAGAAGAGAAAAGAAAGAAGAAAAAGGAAGAAGTAGAGAAAGAAGAAAACGAAGAAGAACAAGCACAAAAAGTACAAGAAGAAGAAGAATAAACAGAAGCAGAAAAACAGGAAGAAGAAGAAGAAGAGAAAGAAGAATAAAAAGACGGAGAAAAAAAGGAAGGAAAAGAAGAAAAGCAAAAAGAAGAAGAAAAAGAAGGAGAAAAAAAGTAAGAAGAAGAAGAAGAAAAAATTAAGAAAAGAAAACATGGAAGAAGAAGAAGGAAAAAGAAGAAGAAAAAGGAACAAGAAGTAGAAAAGAAAAGAAAACATGGAAGAAGAAGAAGAAAAAAAAGAAGAAAACAAGGAAGAAGAAGATGAAAAGAAAAAAGAAGTAAAAAAGGAAGAAGAAGAAGAAAAGAAAAAAGTAAACATGGAAGAAGAAGAAGAAAAGAGGAAGAAGAAAAAAGAAAAGAAAAAACATGGAAGAAGAAGAAGCAAAAAAGGAAGAAGAAGAAGAAAAGAAAAAGAAGAAGAAAAAAAGGAAGAAGAAGAAGAAAAGAAAAAGAAGAAGAAAAAAGGAAGAAGAAGAAGAAAAAAAGAGGAAAAACAAGGAAGAAGAAGAAGAAAAGAAGAAGAAAGAGACGAAAAATGAAAAGAAGAAGAGGAAGTAGAAGAACAGAAGAAGAAGAAGGAAAAAAATAAGAAACATAATAAATAACGAGATGAGCATTTTATGGAAGTGGCGGTGAACAAGAGATAGTTCAGTAATGTGACAATAGTTAAAGAAAGAAATACAAATTAATGATAGCAAGAGGAAGAACAGGATGAGGGGAGATGAAGAGGAGAAGGAAAGGAAAAATAAGAAGTTACTAAAAAACTATCACCAGCGGTATGTTTAACCATCAACAGTGACATGTTGAACCATCAACAGCGGTAATGTGAACATCTTAATTGCAACACGTATTTCGATGAAAACAATAAATCGTTTTTTAACGAATCTTTGATCTCATAGTTTATTTCTTCTGTTAGATTCCATGATCTCATAGTTTATTTTTTCTGTTAGATTCCATGATCTCATAGTTTATTTCTTCTGTTAGATTCCATGATCTCATAGTTTATTTCTTGTTAGATTCCATGATCTCATATTTTATTTCTTCTATTAGATTCCATGATCTCATAGTTTATTTCTTCTGTTAGATTCCATGATCTCATAGTTTATTTCTTCTGTTAGATTCCATGATCTCATAGTTTATTTCTTCTATTAGATTCCATGATCTCATAGTTTATTTCTTCTATTAGATTCCTTGATCTCGTAGGTTTATTTCCTCAGTCAGATTCCATGATCTCAGAGTTTATTTCTTCTGTCAAATTCCATGATCTCAGAGTTTATTTCTTCTGTCAAATTCAATGATCTCAGAGTTTTTTTCTTCAACCATATTCCCTGAGCTCAGAGTTTATTTGTTCCGGTCAGATTCCATGATCTCAGAGTTTATTTGTTCCGGTCATATTCCATGATCTCAGAGTTTATTTGCTCCGGCCATATTTCTTGATCTCAGAGTTTATTTGTTCCGGTCATATTCCATGATCTCAGAGTTTATTTGTTCCGGTCATATTCCATGATCTCATAGTTTATGTCTGCCGACCAGATTACGAACCATATCGATGTATTATTATTATTGAATATAATATAACATTCAAACATCCTCAATCATTTTTTTGTTTTCCCTGCAATCAACCTCTCCTCGCTATTATTTTTTCATTTCTTCCCTTCTATAATCATCTTTTCTCTTCTTTCCTCCCCAACCTTTCTCCACTCATTCTTATTCCAACTCATCTTCTTCATATTCCTTCTATCTGTCATTTATTCTACCTCCATATTTTCTTTACGCGCTCCATTTTCTTTGAAATTATTTTACTTGTCGATATCTTGTAAACAAAATGCTTTATGTATTTTATATTCTATTTTCCGTTTCGTTATAAATGTATTCTCCTCTGAATATTTTCTTACCTACGTTTCCTCTCTTGTAAAAGTCCTCTTCTTTCCAATCGTCTGAACTCCGGTCGTAGCATAGGGACACATACGAGTTCTCCACTCAACCCAGTCTGGAGCATGCATGGATAATTCTCAGGGAATCATAGGAGGAAGATGTATGTATACAGCGCTCAGAAAAAATGACAAATAAATAACAACAGAAAAAAAAACACACAAAAAACAAAGAACAACATATGGTCCGAAGCAGGATCGAATCCGTACTCCCTGGCAGTAGCAAAAAATTAAGTATCCACCTTGTCACATTAGCAGCCATACAAGTTTTCTCCTTGTCACATTAGCTGCCATAAAAGTTTTCTCCTTGTCATATTAGCTGCCATAAAAGTTTTCTCCTTGTCATATTAGCTGCCATAAAAGTTTTCTCCTTGTCTTATTAGCTGCCATAAAAGTTTTCTCCTTGTCATATTAGCTGCCATAAAAGTTTTCTCCTTGTCACATTAGCTGCCATAAAAGTTTTCTCCTTGTCACATTAGCTGCCATAAAAGTTTTCTCCTTGTCACATTAGCTGCCATAAAAGTTTTCTCCTTGTCATATTAGCTGCCATAAAAGTTTTCTCCTTGTCATATTAGCTGCCATAAAAGTTTTCTCCTTGTCTTATTAGCTGCCATAAAAGTTTTCTCCTTGTCATATTAGCTGCCATAAAAGTTTTCTCCTTGTCACATTAGCTGCCATAAAAGTTTTCTCCTTGTCACATTAGCTGCCATAAAAGTTTTCTCCTTGTCACATTAGCTGCCATAAAAGTTTTCTCCTTGTCATATTAGCAGCCATAACAGTTTTCTCCTTGTCACATTAGCAGCCATAACAGTTTTCTCCTTGTCACATTAGCAGCCATAAAAGTTTTCTCTTTGTCACATTAGCAGCCATAACAGTTTTCTCCTTGTCACATTAGCAGCCATAACAGTTTTCTCCTTGTCATATTAGCTGCCATAAACGTTTTCTCTTAAAATGAAGTCTGTCACATTGTCTCTTCAATGCAGACTGTCACATGAAGTTTCCCTCTATAATAATATTCATTTATTATTATTTGTCTCTATGGACAACTCTCACCAGGACCTACCAGCCTATATCATATCACCATGTTTGGTTCGTCACCATGTCACCAACGGCCTGCCTCTTCTTCGTTTACCAGGTGGTGTCCATGTTAATGCTAGGTGCGGGTGTCTGGTTAGTTTTATTCGTAGAACGTGGCCTAGCCATTTCCAACTTCTTCTTTTCACTTCTTGATTGATGTTGTTAATGCCTGATCATCTGACCACTTCTTTGTTATTTTTTTCCCAGATCTACTTCTAATCAAAATTTCCTTTCTTAAACATTCATTTAGCTTTAACTTCATTTTTCTTTTCCGAAATCCCTTTTCCTTATTTTCTAAATAATTTATATTCCTTCTCTAAATTCCTATTCCTCCAAATCCCTTCTTTCAATTCCTTCTTTCTTCCAATCGTCATCTCTCCACTCAAGTCTTCCACTAGCTCGTCTCTCAATCCTTATATATTAATTCATTCACTTTCCGCCTCTCCATTCTACAACTCATCATCTCTCGTCCTCCCTATCCTCTCATTTCCTCTCTCTCTCTCTCTCTCACTCTCTTAACCCCCCTACCCCCCCCCCACGGTCTTCTAACCACCCCCCCCCGTGAACATGATTCAAGCGACGCCTATACCTTCTCTTCTGAGATTCATAATTAACTTTAATGTCAGCGGGAAAAAATCCCGAATGTCAGACCCGTGCCTGTAAAGCGACATGTAATTATGTTCCATGACGAGACAAAAAATGTAAAATGTAAACCCTGTCAGTGTAAAATCCCGAAATGTTATTACCTTTTAAGGGAAAGATGGGGAAGCGATTTTTACACGAAAATCTAGACGTACTCAACTTGATGAGACAGAACTTGATTTCTTTGACTTGACTTGACCACGTTTCTAGAATAATTACTGTGTTATTGACTTGATCGTCTAATGTCTAGTTTGTTATTTACGATCTCGACTTTTCTCCCTCTAGTTTATTGATTAATTCCTGGTATAATTTATATTTGTCTGTTTGTTTCTAGAATATTGAGTTATTGAGTTATTCAGTTATTGAGTTATTGAGTTATTTGCGGGTCATCATCATTGCACTCCGAACATGTCCATAGGTGTCAGATCCCCTCCTCAGCAATTCCCTCAGTGTCCAGCGACTAACGACTCCAGTTCTATGTTGGTTGATAAGTCTTCTTACACGGCCACTAAGTTTCTCATTTCTGGCTGTACCCATCTTAACTCCCATTTCCATCATCCGAAGAAGTGACGTATATCTGTGTTTATCGAAGTCCTGTGCTCTTCCCACATCTCGGAGGGCATTGATGATGTCCGTCCGATCCATCGGTTGCCCGTCCCCAACGAATATTCTTCTAGAATAATTACTATGTAATTGACTTGATCGTCTAATGTCTAATTTGTTCTTTATGATCTCATTTTTTTTTGTCTCTAGTTTATTTATCATTTCCTGATATAATTTATGTTTGACTGTTTGTTTATAGAATAATTACTATGTAATTGACTTGATCGTCTAATGTCTAGTTTGTCCTTTATGATCTCAACGTTTTTTTCCCCTCTAGTTTATTTATCATTTCCTGTCATAATTTATATTTGTATTTATTCTTGATGTTATAGGCATACTCACCAATCATATAGTTTATCAGTTTTCTTCTCGGCTTCTGTTTTTGTGAATTGATCATTTTATTCATGGATAGTTTTTTTCCAGCCAAGACATCCAGTATCCGCTCCACCGCCAGCCCCATAATTTCTCAAAGTGATGAAGACAGTTTATTCCTGTCAGGTGTTGATTGTTGATAAATCTGTTTTCCCTACTAAGTACTCACAATTGTAGATAAATCTGTTTTCCCCACTAAGTACTCACAATTGTAGATAAATCTGTTTTCCCCACTAAGTACTCCCAATTGTAGATAAATCTGTTTTCCCCACTAAGTACTCACAATTGTAGATAAATCTGTTTTCACCACTAAGTACTCACAATAGTAAATAAATCTGTTTTCCCCACTAAGTACTCCCAATTGTAGATAAATCTGTTTTCCCCACTAAGTACTCCCAATTGTAGATAAATCTGTTTTCCCCACTAAGTACTCACAATTGTAGATAAATCTGTTTTCACCACTAAGTACTCACAATTGTAGATACATCTGTTTTCCCCACTAAGTACTCACAATTGTAGATAAATCTGTTTTCCCCACTAAGTACTTCCAATTGTAGATAAATCTGTTTTCCCCACTAAGTACTCCCATATGTAGATAAATCTGTTTTCCCCACTAAGTACTTCCAGTTGTAGATAAATCTGTTTTCCCCACTAAGTACTCCCATATGTAGATAAATCTGTTTTCCCCACTAAATACTCCCAATTGTAGATAAATCTGTTTTCCCCACTAAGTACTTCCAATTGTAGATAAATCTGTTTTCCCCACTTAAGCATTCCAATTTTAGTTTATTCACTGTGATTGTGACTTAATCATTCCAACTTTAATTTATTCATTTTGTTTGTGACTTAATCATTCAAATTTTAGTTTATACACTGTGTTTGTGACTTAATCATTCCAATTTTAGTTTATACACTGTGTTTATGACTTAATCATTCAAATTTTAGTTTATTCACTGTTTGTGACTTGATCATTCCAATTTTAGTTTATACACTGTGTTTGTGACCTAATCATTCAAATTTTAGTTTATTCACTGTGTTTGTGACTTAATCATTCCAATTTTAGTTTATACACTGTGTTTGTGACTTAATCATTCCAACTTTAATTTATTCATTTTTTGTGACTTAATCATTCAAATTTTAGTTTATACATTGTGTTTACGACTTAATAATTACAATTTTAGTTTATTCACTGTGTTTATGACTTAATCATTCAAATTTTAGTTTATACACTGTGTTTGTGACCTAATCATTCAAATTTTAGTTTATTCACTGTGTTTGTGACTTAATCATTCCAATTTTAGTTTATACACTGTGTTTGTTACTTAATCATTCCAACTTTAATTTATTCATTTTTTGTGACTTAATCATTCAAATTTTAGTTTATACATTGTGTTTACGACTTAATAATTACAATTTTAGTTTATTCACTGTGTTTATGACTTAATCATTCAAATTTTAGTTTATTCACTGTGTTTTTGACTTAATAATTCAAATTTTAGTTTAGTTACTGTGTTTGTGACTTAATAATTCAAATTTTAGTTTTTTTCACTGTGTTTGTGACTTAATAATTCAAATTTTAGTTTATTCACTGTGTTTGTGACTTAATAATTCACATTTTAGTTTATACATTGTGTTTGTGACTTAATCATTCAACGTACAGTGTGTTCTCGACTTTATCATTATTCACTTTTCAGTTTATTTATTATGTTCTTTACTTACTAATTCTGTGTCTCATTCGCTAAAAACGTTCTTCACCTGACGATTACGTGCTTTCTTTGTTATTTTTGTTCTTATCATGATTGTTCATTGTTTATTTATTTCATTATGTTGTTTCCTTGATAAGTGTATGTTTATTTTCACTTAGTCGTGACATAGCAATTTAATTTCTGGTTGTTTTATTCCATTTGTTTTTTTTGTCTTGTCTTTCACTTCTTACGTTTGCTTTTTGTCTTCTTAAATAAGTGCGATATATGTCCTCTTCATGCAATCGGTAGAGTCATTGAAGAAGTTTAAAATACGTAGAGTCACCTTTGTCTACGTCCCAGGACATGCGGGAGTACGGGGAAATGAAAGAGCGGACAGGTTGTCTAGCTGTGCTATGGTTGAGGACGGTCAACCAATTGATCGGGCGGAATTCATCAATGCCCTCCGTGATGTGGAAAGGGCACAGGGACTTCGAAAACCATGAGTCCACGTCACTCTTTCGGATGAAAGAGATGGGAGTTAAGATGGGCACAGCCAGAAACGAGAAACTTAGTGGGCGTGTAAGAAGACTTATCATCATCATCGTCATCATCAAGTACCGGGCCTGCTGGCGTAGGTGATCATGTCTCTCCACAATTTTCGATCTCGACAGTTATTTATCATTTCTGTTGTTAACCTGCCAAGCCATTCTCTTAAGCTGTCTGGTATCTTTTCTTTTTGCTTTCCTCTATCTCTTCGTCCCTCAATTTTTCCAGTTTATACTTATCAACCAACACAAAACTGGAGTCGTCAGTCGCTACAGGACTTGCTGAGGAGGGGATCTGAGCACCTATGAACATGTTTTCAGTGCAATGATGATGAGGACCCTCAAGTATCTCAATAAATCTCTCCTCTAAAAGATCCGCATGTCTTATTTCGCAATTGCACGCCACCTGACGTGACCTTGTGTAGTCAGTGACTACGTGCACGTGAAATTGACTTGTGTCACGCGCACAGACAGACTTAGTTAATACAAAGCGTGGAGCGACTCGTACAAATACGTTATTACTGCTAGGAGAATTCGTTAGTACCACACAAGACGCAATCACTTGTTACATGAACTGTGCTCATCAGCATGTGCCACACCGGTTGGCGTAGGCGATCATGTCCTTCCACAACCTTCTATCTACAGTTATGGTTATGGAAGACACTGGTATCACTGCAAACGAATTAAAATCCATAATTGCTCAACCGCCCGTGCCAGTGGAATCATCCGAATTACTATCTCATCTCCCAAACAAAGAAAGGTAGCTGTAGTCCCCATCATAGCAGTCTCAGCACACGCCAAAAGACATAAGGCGAAACCGCATAGAAAGTGAACATAGCCATCTGTTCTCCATCATATTATCGTATATTATCACTTAAAACACAATCTCTTGTAACATGAACTGTGCTCATCATCATCATTCATCGTGAACAATCGGAATATCGAAACACGATCAATCAAAACAGACGAGACACACAGCTCACAGTGTGCACAGAGCACTTAACTCGGTAGCTCCTGGAACAAGCCGGACTTGGAATATGAGGAAACTGTAACAAGGAACGCTTTTCAGACATAGCCTTTAATGGTTCCTATCGCCTATCCACCATAGTGGTGTTTTGGCATAATCATACTAGGCAATATAAGAAGGTAGTTTGCCATTCCTTTCCTTCTTGGCAGTGACTGTACTAGTCGGAAATCACAGCCATTGTCTCTATACATGAGATCCTCTGCTTGCCATCATGGAGTGGGGACCATAACCGGCACTACTTGTCGGCTGCTCCCACAACACCATCCACCACCTGCTGAAATGTGCTATCGGACACACAAGTTCTGCGCCATACAGAGAAATATTGAAACATGGTAGACAATATCAGTACTGCCTTGACAGAGCAGGTCAAAGGTTAAGCAAGCAGCGAGGAAGCGTAAGGCGCCGGTTTGGTCGATTATACGCAGTCACTGAATGTTTGACTGATCAGAGAATACATACTAAAAACAATGAATATGTGAGTAGATATATCTAGTTTCGTTCATCTGGGGAGGGGATGGATGAGAGTGTAATGATTTACTATCATCAAGCAGCGTAGCAGAGTTAGATGCTATTTTTTTTTTTTACTTTTACTCAATGTAGATATTTATGGGAGCCGCGATAGCTCAGTGGTTAGAGAACTGGACTACAAAGGACGAGATGTCGGGTTAGATTCTGATCGACGGCTTCCGGATTCACTCAGCCTTAAATGGGTCCCGGATTTTTTCTGGGAAAGTAAAGTGGCACGGGCGTAATACTGACTACATTATCCCCAAAAAGCATGTGCCGAAGGTCTATAACAAATTAGGGTCTTCTTCTCTTCTTTTCTTTTCTCTTTTCACTGATACCTAAAAGGTGTCGTGGTTTATATCATTTGTCGTTCTTGAGCTGCTCGAACTGTCTGAATTAATGATTTTCCTTTGTTGTTCCATGTCTCTGTCACTGCATCTATCCATCTTCTTCTAGGTCTTCCTCTTGGTTTTTTCCCCATGCATTCCCGATAAGAACGCACTAAGAAGAACATATTAGGGTCACTAACACCATATCCCCTGTGAGCTACTTGGCGTGGCGGGGCACTTAACTTGTTTTCTTTAATGTGAATTGTTCTCGTTGCCAAGCAATGTTGGTGCGAGTGTAGACCGTAAGAGGTTCTACCGTATTGGGTCTCATCTTCTTTCAGGTCACTTTCACTTTCTCCACTTTCCAGGAAATATTTATTTCCATTATTATTCATGCAAGGCTGATATGACTTTTCATTTTCTTCCCTATCCCAAAACCTTGGAGCTCGTTGGAGCACTGCTAACAAATGTAGACAACCTTCATCATTTCATTTATTTATATTCTTTGTTAATCTTTGGACTATGTGAAGTAGAGGCCAGTCTATTCTTTGTCAATCTTTGGACTATGTGAAGTAGAGGCCAGTCTATTCTTTGTCAATCTTTGGACTATGTGAAGTAGAGGTCTGACTATTCTTTGTTAATCTTTGGACTATGTGAAGTAGAGGTCTGACTATTCTTTGTCAATCTTTGTGCTATGTGAAGTAGAGGCCAGTCTATTCTTTGTTAATCTTTGGACTATGTGAAGTAGAGGTCTGACTATTCTTTGTCAATCTTTGGGCTATGTGAAGTAGAGGTCTGACTATTCTTTGTCAATCTTTGGACTATGTGAAGTAGAGGCCAGTCTATTCTTTGTCAATCTTTGGACTATGTGAAGTAGAAGTCTGACAATTCTTTGTCAATCTTTGGACTATGTGAAGTAGAGGTCTGACTATTCTTTGTCAATCTTTGGACTATGTGAAGTAGAGGTCTGACTATTCTTTGTCAACCTTTGGACTATGTGAAGTAGAGGCCAGTATATACTTTGTCAATCTTTGGACTATGTGAAGTAGAGGCCAGTCTATTCTTTGTCAATCTTTGGACTATGTGAAGTAGAGGTCTGACTATTCTTTGTCAATCTTTGGACTATGTGAAGTAGAGGTCTGACTATTCTTTGTCAATCTTTGGACTATGTGAAGTAGAGGTCTGACTATTCTTTGTCAATCTTTGGACTATGTGAAGTAGAGGTCTGGCTATTCTTTGTCAATCTTTGGACTATGTGAAGTAGAGGCCAGTCTATTCTTTGTCAATCTTTGGACTATATGAAGTAGTGGCCAGTCTATTCTTTGTCAATCTTTGGACTATGTGAAGTATAGGCCAGTCTATTCTTTGTCAATCTTTGGACTATGTGAAGTAGAGGCCAGTCTATTCTTTGTCAATCTTTGGACTATGTGAAGTAGAGGTCTGGCTATTCTTTGTCAATCTTTGGACTATGTGAAGTAGAGGCCAGTCTATTCTTTGTCAATCTTTGGACTATGTGAAGTAGAGGCCAGTCTATTCTTTGTCAATCTTTGGAACGTGTTGAGGGAGGGGGGCAATCTTATCATTATGGAGTTGTTCGTTGTACAATGAGGTTGATCATTCAAGTAAATTAAACTCTCTGTTCTCTTGCCCTCTCATCCTTTCATCCTCTCATCTTTTCATCCTCTCATCCTCCCATCCTATGTATGTATTGCAGTTTTTAATCCCTTACAGACAGAGAAATAATCATCATCATCATCATTATGTGCCATATTGGTTGGTGTAGGCAATCATTTCCAAGTCCGGCTTGTTGCAGGAGCTACTGAGTTAGGTGCTTTGTACACACCGTGAGCTGTGTGTTTCATCCGTTTTGATCATGTTTCGATATTCCAATTGTTTACGATATCTATATTGTTGCTGATATCATTATGGCAGGGAACAGTTGGCTGTGTTCACTTTCTGTGCGGTTCGCCTTATGTCTTTTGTCGTGTGCTGAGACTGCTATGATAGGGATTACAGCTACCTTTCTTTGTTTGGGAGATGAGTTAGTAATTCGGATGACTCCACTGGCACGGGCGGTTGAGCAATTATGGATTTTGATTCGTTTTCAGTGATACCGGGGCCTTTCATAACCAAAGAATCATGTCCTTCCACAATCTTCTATCTACAGTGCATCGTATCAGTTCTGTTATTGACTGTTTTCAATGCCATGACACCAAACTATCTAGTATTTTCTTTATTTGTCGTCCACGATCTCTCTTTCGTTGTATTTTGTCAGTTGTAAACAAGTATTTAAACTTTCCTCTTCTCATGCTGTGCCCGAAAAATGTTGATTGTTTCTTTCTGATGTTTGTTACGGGCTCCCGTTTTGCGTTGGCCTCTTTGAGAATGTCCTCGTCGGTCTTTTTGCTAAAGTCCAGGGAACTTTCAAAATTCTTCTGAGAAATCAGACAAATTATAGACAGGGTTAAAAATATCACCGAGGGTAAAATAAATTAAACACATTTTTGTTCCAAAAAAAAATCCGATTTCATCAATGAGTTGTAAAGTTGTAAACGATAACAAGGAAGATAAAAAGATGAAAGAAAAATACAATGAAAGAACACATCAGAGTGATCAAATATATTAAGAAACAAACGAACTGCTTGGTGACATCAACTTGATTGCGAAGATCAATGAGGTGGAGACTAATTGGCAAGATTCATAAAAGTGAAAGATGAAAGGAGCTACAGGGGCGTTGCAATGATGAAAGATTACATCTAGACTTTGAAGTTAGTTACCAGGCGTCGTCTCTAGCTTACAGGTTGTGGACGAGTCAGGGGCGGGTGTGGAGAGTGAGGTACCAGGGGAAGTAAAGACTATTGGAACATTAGGTTTAGAAGGGTTAAAAGATATATTGTAATGTTATGCGTTCTCTATATGCTTCAAGTGTATGGGGTTTATGATGTTTGTGTTTACAGGGAATATGGTGTTTGTGTTTATAGGGAATATGGCGTTTGTGTTTATAGAGAATATGGCGTTAGTGTTTATAGAAAATATAGTGTTTGTGTTTATAGAAAATATGGTGTTTGTGTTTATTGAGAATATGGCGTTAGTGTTTATAGAAAATATAGTGTTTGTGTTTATAGAGAATATTGCGTTAGTGTTTATAGAGAATATGGCGTTTGTGTTTATAGAGAATAAGGCGTTTGTGTTTATAGAAAATATGGAGTTTGTGTTTATAGAGAATATGGCGTTTGTGTTTATAGAGAATATAGTGTTTGTGTTTATAGAGAATATGTCGTTAGTGTTTTTAGAGAATATGGTGTTTGTGTTTATAGAGAATATAGTGTTTGTGTTTATAGAGAATATGGCGTTTGTGTTTATAGAGAATATAGTGTTTGTGTTTATAGAGAATATGTCGTTAGTGTTTATAGAGAATATGGCGTTTGCCTTTATAGAGAATATGGCGTTTGCCTTTATAGAGAATATGGCGCTTGCCTTTATAGAGAATATGTCGTTAGTGTTTTTAGAGAACATGGTGTTTGTGTCTATTTCTTTTCCATGACGAACATAACTTTTTTTATTACATGGTCGGTATTATTCCAGGCCGCATTTTCTTATTAGAAAAAAAAACGTTTAGTACACATTTTTAGAAACTGTATAAACCCCGAAACCTTGCTATTTTGAAAGTAAATTCTCCGTTTCTGGGAATCGAATCTCGCACACTTCTGATGAGTATTGAACGTGCTAGCTACTCAGCTGCCAACACATCACTTTTGTAGACACTCGGAGTAGAAGTAGAATAACTATGAGAACATCATCATCATCATCATCAAGTACCGGGCCTACTGGCGTAGGTGATCATGTCTCTCCACAACTTTCGATCTCGGCAGCTATTTATCATTTCTGTTGTTGACCTTCTGCCAAGCCATTCTCTTAAGCTGTCTGTTATTTTTTCTTTTTCCTTCCCTCTATCTCTTCGTCCCTCAATTTTTCCGGTTGTTACAATATATTCAAGTTGTTCTCTTCTCATTACATGGTAATAAATGATAAGAGAACATGCATCTTTATAAATACATCTTTACAGATCAATGTAAACACATCTTTATAGATCAATGTAAACACATCTTTATAGATCAATGTAAACACATCATTATAGATCAATGCAAATACATCTTTATAGATCCATGAAACACATATTTATATATAAATGTAAACACATCTTTATAGATCAATGTAAACACATCTTTATAGATCAATGTAAACACATCTTTATAGATCAATGTAAACACATATTTATAGATCAATGTAAACACATCTTTATAGATCAATGTAAACACATCTTTATAGATCAATGTAAACACATCTTTATAGATCAATGTAAACACATATTTATAGATCAATGTAAACACATCTTTATAGATCAATGTAAACACATCTTTATAGATCAATGTAAACACATCTTTATAGATCATTGTAAACACATCTTTATAGATCAATGTAAACACATCTTTATAGATCAATGTAAACACATCTTTATAGATCAATGTAAACACATCTTTATAGATCAATACAAATACATCTTTATAGATCAATGTAAATACATCTTTATAGATCAATGTAAATACATCTTTATAGATCATTGTAAACACATATTTATAGATCAATGTAAATACATCTTTATAGATCAATACAAATACATCTTTATAGATCAATGTAAACACATCTTTATAGATCAATGTAAATACATCTTTATAGATCAATGTAAACACATCTTTATAGATCAATACAAATACATCTTTATAGATCAATGTAAATACATCTTTATAGATCAATGTAAATACATCTTTATAGATCATTGTAAACACATCTTTATAGATCAATGTAAACACATCTTTATAGATCAATACAAATACATCTTTATAGATCAATGTAAACACATCATTATAGATCAATACAAATACATCTTTATAGATCAATGAAACACATATTTATATATAAATGTAAACACATCTTTATAGATCAATGTAAACACATCTTTATAGATCAATGTAAACACATCTTTATAGATCAATGTAAACACATCTTTATAGATCAATGTAAACACATCTTTATAGATCAATGTAAACACATCTTTATAGATCAATGCAAATACATCTTTATAGATCAATGTAAACACATCTTTATACATCAATGCAAATACATCTTTATAGATCAATGTAAACACATCTTTATAGATCAATACAAATACATCTTTATAGATCAATGTAAACACATCTTTATAGATCAATGTAAACACATATTTATAGATCAATGTAAACACATCTTTATAGATCATTGTAAACACATCTTTATAGATCAATGTAAACACATCTTTATAGATCAATGTAAACACATCTTTATAGATCAATGTAAACACATCTTTATAGATCAATACAAATACATCTTTATAGATCAATGTAAATACATCTTTATAGATCAATGTAAATACATCTTTATAGATCATTGTAAACACATATTTATAGATCAATGTAAATACATCTTTATAGATCAATACAAATACATCTTTATAGATCAATGTAAACACATCTTTATAGATCAATGTAAATACATCTTTATAGATCAATGTAAACACATCTTTATAGATCAATACAAATACATCTTTATAGATCAATGTAAATACATCTTTATAGATCAATGTAAATACATCTTTATAGATCATTGTAAACACATCTTTATAGATCAATGTAAACACATCTTTATAGATCAATACAAATACATCTTTATAGATCAATGTAAACAAATCATTATAGATCAATACAAATACATCTTTATAGATCAATGTAAATACATCTTTATCACCTTCATCAAGTACCATGCCTGCTAGCACAGGTGATCATGTTGTCTCTCCACAATTTGCTACCTTGACAGTTATTTATAATTTCTGTTGTTGACCTTCTGCCAATTCTCTTAAGCTGTCTGATATCTTTTCTCTTTGCATCACTGTCTCTTCATCCCTCAATTTTCTCACTTGTCACAATATATTCTAGCTGTTCCCGTCACATTACATTGCCACAGAAAGATGATTGCTTCTTCCTAATATTGGAAAATAGGTATCTTTTTGCTTTGGACACTTCTAGAACGTTTTCTTTACTCTTCTTAGCTGCCCGTGGTGTTTTCAACAATCTTCTGTAAAACCACGTTACCACAGTGATTTTCTTCTCAGTTGTCCTATTGTCCTTGATTCACATCCATATGTTAAGACTGGCTCTACATAACATTTAAGAACTCTTTTTCTTGTTTCTATTGTCAGAAATGGAATGCATAGTATCTTCCTCATTTTTTGGAAAGCTGCTTTTGCCTGAGCCATTCTACATCTCACCTCTGTTGTACATCTACCATCTGAGATTAACGTTGTTCCCATATATTGATATTCATTTAGCTGTTTTAATATTGCTCCGCTTGTCTTTATTGTGCATTACGGTGATGTTTTTCTTTGTTGCTACCATTACTTCTGCCTTTTTGCTATTGATGTTGATTCCTTTATTTCTGCTTTCCTTCACTATAATGTCTAATATTTCTTTTAACTCATTTTCACTCTTAGCGATTAAGACTGTATAATCAGCATACCTTAGATTATCTGGCTATATTAGACATCTATTATAGATCAATGTAAATACATCTATATAGATCGATCTAAATACATCTTTATAGATAAATATAAATACATATTTATAGATCAATGTAAATACATCTTTTTAATTTTGAAATCGATGGATCTCCAGAAGAACACGGTGCAGCTTATAAATTGTAGGACACATATTTGCCTGGCCACAGAGACATCACATCATTCTGCCCCATAATGTTTTACGAGGAAAAGAAAAGCCAAAATGGAATTTACTAAATGGAAGAAACAGGAACGCCAAAATGGAATTTACAAAGCGAAAGAAACAGAAAAGCTAAAGTAGCCAGAAAGATGTAGTGTTGAAAAGCCCAAATGTGAAGATTATTCATGAAAATGGAATGAGGTTTGCCAAAGCCTGTCGGTTACAGATGAAGAAAATCTGTCGCGACCAGGTTTGGATTAAATGGCTTCAGAAACCTGTACACTTGTTATTGGAAGAACTAGCCAGTAGGAACCGAAGATAATAGCCCCATCAGAACCTGCTGGAGGACAGACAGTATTGTCAAATTTGTTTGGGTCTCGTGAGATGTGATGGAAATATATTATTTCCTTCTTTGGAGCAAGAGATGGAGCGAGTGTCTGACTTCCAAACAGGGGTATTATTTTCGTTAAGTTTGAATACGTAGCGCAATGTTGTGATGTCTGGGTAACGTTGGATGTGTTAAGAAGTGATCGGGATATGAAGAAATGACAGGCCAGACAATGTAAGGACAGGCGACAGGAAGAATTTTGATTTATTTGTGGTGAGTAATCGCTGGATATTAAGGAAGAAATGAGAAAGAATTGAGCCAGACCAGGACCCGTCGGTGCATGTTTAGCTCTGCAGATGTTGAATCATCGATATTTTTGTTTGTCGTTTTTTTCTTTTGGGAGAAGAGTGTGAGTGCTCTTGTTTTTCTTATAAAACATTCACCAGTCAATGTAAACGTGACAAAGGCAGACCAAGACTAACGTGGACGAGTAACATCAAATGATGGAAAAGTCTGCGACAACCTGCACCATTAAAGCAAGAGACAGAGCGGAATGCCGCTCCATGGTAGCCAACCTTTGATGCGAAGACGGCACTCAACGATGATATGATGAGAGAGCGAGT
Source organism: Megaustenia siamemsis (assembly GCA_032433765.1). Lineage (NCBI taxonomy): Eukaryota > Metazoa > Mollusca > Gastropoda > Stylommatophora > Ariophantidae > Megaustenia > Megaustenia siamemsis. The sequence continues at coordinate 12,170,560 of JAVIAB010000156.1, read as the reverse complement.
TGGCGATAATCTGTCTACCTCCAAACCTGGAGAGAGTGGGTTCGAATCCCGCTAGGTTTCAAAGATATTTTTGGGGGGTCTATGAGGTAGGGAGAGGTAAAATTAATAATCAGACCCACACACTTCGTTGCGACTGCATTGGACAAGCGACCTATATTCTCCGGTCATATATGTCCACCAGCAGGTACTAGCAATGGGATAATTGAGTAATGACAGTTTTATGATAGCCGTGTTTCTATTATGTTGAAAATTTGCTGAACAGTTAAAAAGACCAACGAGGAAATTCTCAGAGGCCAACACAAAAAGGGAGCTCCTAACAAACAGAAAGAAACAATCAACATTTTTCGGGCACATCTCGAGAAGAGGAAAGTTGGAATACTTGGTTACAACTGGCAAAATACAGGGAAAGAGAGATCGCGGATGACAAAGAAAGAAAATACTAGATGCACGGTGGATAGAAGATTGTGGAAGCACATGATTGCCTACGTCAACCTGTACGGTACATGATAACGATGTATCTATTGTATTTTTAAGAAGCATGTTTAGGAAATGTACCTTCTGAAATGGAATTAGTTTGTTCCGTTTATGTACAAGATTGAGAGCTTATTTTCTTTATCTAGAAATGATTTTTTATTTAATTTAGATTCTAGAACAAATTTATAAAATATGTATCTCCTGCAACAGTCTCGGGGTATATTCGGCTTTTGAAACGTCTTCTGATTCAATTTTGTTTGCGCTTTGGGAACGGGTTTTGCGTAGATTTGACTTCTGAAATGGTATTAGAGTTTATTGAGTTTGTGGGACGCATTTTAGGGTATATTTAGGCAATGGGACACATTTGGAGTATGGGATGAGAGAATGTATTGGCTCATGATGCGATGAGCATAAGTCTGGAACGACGGGTCAAATGTATTTGGCTTCTGCAGCAACACGCCTAGGCTATTTGGATACAGGAAGAACTGATCTCGGGTATATAGAATCTGAAAGTATGGGCCTAATGTATTTGGGTTCAGGAAGGATGGGCCTAATGTATTTGGGTTCAGGAAGGATGGGCTTAATGTATTTGGGTTCAGGAAGGATGGGCTTAATGTATTTGGGTTCAGGAAGGATGGGCCTAATGTATTTGGGTTCAGGAAGGATGGGCCTAATGTATTTGGGTTCAGGAAGGATGGGCTTAATGTATTTGGGTTCAGGAAGGATGGGCTTAATGTATTTGGGTTCAGGAAGGATGGGCCTAATGTATTTGGGTTCAGGAAGGATGGGCTTAATGTAGTTGGGTTCAGGAAGGATGGGCTTAATGTATTTGGGCTCAGGAAGGATGGGCTTAATGTAGTTGGGTTCAGGAAGGATGGGCTTAATGTATTTGGGTTCAGGAAGGATGGGCTTAATGTATTTGGGTTCAGGAAGGATGGGCTTAATGTATTTGGGTTCAGGAAGGAGGGACTTAAGGTGCTTGGATCTAAGGTTTTTGGATTCTGGGTGGACAGATCTAAGGTATTTGGGTTCTCAATGGATGATCTAAGGCATTTAGGTTCTCAATGGATGATCTAAGGTATTTGGGTTCTCAATGGATGATCTAAGGCATTTAGGTTCTCAATGGATGATCTAAGGCATTTAGGTTCTCAATGGATGATCTAAGGTATTTGGATTCTCAATGGATGATCTAAGGTATTTAGGTTCTCAGTGGATGATATAAGGTTTTTAAGTGCATAATGGAAGGATCTAAGGTATTTGGGTTCTCAATGGATGATCTAAGGTATTTAGGTTCTCAGTGGATGAAATAATGTTTTTAAGTGCACAATGGAAGGATCTAAGGTATTTGAGTTTTCGAATGATGAGTCTCGAATATTTGAGTTCTGGGACAACAGATGTGAATTATTTGGGTTCTGGAACAACATCTATTGAATCTATTGTTATTACAACCGTCTTATTTGAGGCATACATTTCTATGTAACCGTTTTGTGCATATTATATATCATAATCAAGTACCATGCATATCATGGTGGTATCTTTTCTATTTGCTTCCCTCTATCTCTTCGTCCCTCGATTTTTCCAGTTGTTACAATATATTCCATTTGTTCTCTTCTCATTACATGGAGAAAAAATGATGATTGTTTCTTCCTAATATAGGAAATTAGCTCTCCTTTTGCTTTGACCTCTCTCAGAACATCTTCATTACTCTTCTTAGCTGTCCATGGTACTCTCAACATTCATTTGTAAAACCACATTTCTACAGACTCCAGTGATTTTCTTGTCTGTTGTCCTATTGCCCATGATTCGCATCCATATATTAAGACTGGCCCTACGTAACATTTAAGAACTCTTTTTCTTGTTTCTATTGTCAAAAATGGATTGCATAGTATCTTCCTCATTTTTTTGGAAAGCTGCTTTTGCCTGAGCCATTCTGCATCTCACCTCTTATATATATATATATATATATATATATATATATATATATATATATATATATATATATATATAAAGTTTTAAAATAGTTTATTTTTTCATGAAATAATAGGAGTTGGGGGTGGGGAGGTGGAGGGAAAGGCACGGGAAGAAAACAAGGTCGGATGGTGGTCACAGTACAAAAAAGGTTGAGAATCCCTGGTTTAGTCGACGGATCATCTTCAGAGCTCAATGGACAACCTTATAGTTCAAAGATGCCCTTCTTAGCACGTCTCCCATTATGAAGCACACACATCACAAGCTAGCGAAAGCACTAATGATCACCATCATCATCAAATACCGGGCCTGTTGGCGTAGGTGATCATGTCTCTCCACAACTTTCGATCTAGACAGTTATTTATAATTTCTGTTGTTGACCTTCTGCCAAGCCATTCTCTTAAGCTGTCTGTCTATTGTTGCAGCGATTCATGATTGTACAAAGAAGTTACGACGGTGGTTTTCTGTTGCCTTCCGTCGGTTTGTTTACGGTTGACTCCGCTAGCCTTCGACTAAAAAGTCTCACCTACAAGGGAGTGGGGTTGTTTTACTTCGAGGTACCCTCCCTTAGCCTTTTACTCTCCCGAGCTTACCTGCAAGGCAGCAGGGCAGCCACAGGTTGTACTGTTTACTGCATACAGTAACAGGTAAAACTACCCGACCTGACATGCACTAATGATTGCTTCAGATAAATTGCCCGAACTCTGTTTCACCATCGACGATCCTGGCCCCCTCCTTAATTCCCTCCTCCAACATGCGTGGCTGGTGAGGGTGGCTGTGTTCTCGTCTCCCCAGAATGTGTGGTAGCCACATAGGTGAACCATTTAATCAAAAGCATCAATAAGATCTCGTTCTCATCTTGTTTGTTGGCTGTCACGAATTGCCATTTTACTGTCACACGCCGTTTTATGTTCTCATCTTCTAATGTTGACAATCAATGTTAGCCTTTGTCTGCCTCTGCCTCGATTGCCTTCTAATTTTATTTCAAAGAAAACGTTCAGTAAATTATTTTGTTTGTTTACGTGTCCGAAAGAAGAAATAAACAAATAAACCTCACAGCAGTTCAATGAACTTAGTCTGTGTTCTTGTTTAACCTTTCACCTGCACAACTCTTGCTGACGTGGTAAACATCTCTCTGTGACGTAAAACCCTCGTGCACTCAACCAATAATCATCATCATTATCATTGAGTGTCGTCTCCGCATCGAAGGTTGGCTACCTTGGAGCACCATTCCACTCTGTCTCTTGCTTTAATGGTGCAGATTGTCATAGGCAGACTTGTCCATCTTTTGATGTTACTCGTCATTGTTAGTCTTGGTCTGCCTCTGCCTCTTTTACTTTGTATTTTCCCATCTTGTTCTAATTGTGTTTAGTAGTTCTCTTTTCACTTTTAGTTGTTTTAAAACTTCATCGTTTGTTTTCTTTTCTTTCCATCCAATTCTACCTATTCTTCTATATATCCACATTTCAAAGGCTTCAATTCTCTGTTCTGTCTTCTGGTGCTAGACATGCTGGTGTTAGTTTGTAAACAGGGGGCCTCATATTTGTTTATATTGTAATCTATGATAGAGACATCCTGGTGTTAATTTTTGTTTCAACAGTGGGCCTCAAAACCTCATTATCTTATCTAGCTTAGAGCCTCACCAGGTCTATGTCCGGTTCACAAGCAACTATAGACTTACTAAGGCCCGCAGACACAAAATAAAACTGGATAACCCACCAACTAGAGAGACGTGTTCAAATATAGGAGATACAGAATGATGGTTCTACTCAACCCACAACCACCCTTGATCGCAAAGCTAAAGCGTCACCCTAGTTTGTCATTTTCCAGGAATCCCCCCTCAGCCCGATGGCCTAATGGAGCCGCGATAGCTCAGTGGTTAGTGAACTGGACTACAAAGGACAAGAGGTAGGGTTCGATCCCAACCGACGGCTTCCGGTTCACCCAGCCTTTAATGGGTACCGGATTTTTTTTTGGGAAAGTAAAGTGGCATGGGCGTTATACCGACCACATTACCCCAACAATCATGTGCCGAAGGTCTGTAAAATGTATGGTCACTAACACCATATTCCCTATACGATACTTTGCGTTACGGGGGTACTTTCCTTTTTTTTTTTAACTGATGGCCTAACAATGACTCAAAGAGCCATAAACAAACGCTACGAAAACGCCAGATTAAGAGGAAGACCGAGAAAGAGATGGATAAAGGGAATACTAGAGTCACTAGGAGGGATAACACCAGAAGAGGCCAACAGAAAAGCAAAGAATCGTAGATTGCTTCTCCCCTCGACGCCAACGGCAGCAGAGGAAGGATAGAAGAAGAAGAACTGATGGCCTAAGTGAACCTATAGTTGTCTGTGGTCCAGACCTGCTAGCGGATCGATGTGAGAACTTATTTCTCTGCGAGCGTTTTAAAAATTGCCCACATTAAAGATAACAACGGTTGGAAACCAATGAACCCAAATATTTGAAAATCTGCGACTATTTCGGCAGCGCCTTTCGGTCTCCATTTATATGTAGACGCATATATTTACAGCTGTTAGTCATTATTTCTAGTCTAGTACATCATCTTGTTGTCAAAATAAATATAGAAACACACCCAAGTAGAAGAAAGACGATGTGCAAACAAACACTTATAACGTACGCCATTTTCAACTTTGAATGTGTCTGTAAATGTAGAAATCTATACTTGTTAGTGTCGCTTATTTTAAAACGTATTTGAAATAATTGTGTTCATGACTACAAATTTATGTTATTTACTTCGACAGGGTTGGAGTAATGAGGTGAACTAGAAAAGGAACAGAGAGGGATAAATCATCATCTGTTGCTGGGATGAAGGTATCTGTAGCAGCAGAACACACGTTCTATTGTAAGAAAGTAAGATAATTGCTCGAAAAACGGAGAAAAGAAACGACAACTTGCTATGAGAAACGATATGTGACTTGTAACATGAAATAACATAAGGCTAGTATTTACATATAATATGTAGCACCAAATAACATATAAACGGTAAAAGAAACAAAATATGATCTTTAACATGCCGTATATGTAATGACCTTTGAACTTGAAGCAATATTTGGCCTTTACCCTGATGTAACCTATGACCTCCAATAGAAAACAATACTACATATGTTACCTGAATTATGAAGTAAATTATAGCCTTCAGAAAGGTCTCAACGTGTGACGTGTAAAATAAAACGACCTCCAACCTACAGCTAGGGGAGACTATGGATCACATTTAACAAGTGGACGTTCTCCCCATAACAAAAAACAGATAAAAAAACACATCACCCAATAACAGGCCACACTTTCTGTTAGCAACTGCATCTACGTCATCGTTCATCCTTGATGTAAGCGCCAATGTTAGTTTGAGGAATAGACGACAATCAACAGTCCCTTCAAGCAGCTAGAGATCTTGTGAATGATCTTAATCATGGCACGTCAGTCAACAGTCCCTCCAAGAGGTTAAAGGTCTTGTGAACAGTCCCCGAAAGAGGCTAAATATCATGTGGACCTTTCTTCTATAGACACGTCAGTCAACAGTCCCAGAAAGAGGCTAAATATCCTGTGGACCTTTCTTCTATAGACACGTCAGTCAACAGTCCCAGAAAGAGGCTAAATATCCTGTGGACCTTTCTTCTATAGACACGTCAGTCAACAGTCCCAGAAAGAGGCTAAATATCCTGTGGACCTTTCTTCTATAGACACGTCAGTCAACAGTCCCAGAAAGAGGCTAAATATCTGTGGACCTTTCTTCTATAGACACTCAACAGTCCCCAAAAGAGGCTAAATATCATGTGGACCTTTCTTCTATAGACACGTCAGTCAACAGTCCCAGAAAGAGGCTAAACATACTGTGGACATTTCTTCTATAGACACGTCAGTCAACAGTCCCAGAAAGAGGCTAAACATACTGTGGACATTTCTTCTATAGACACTCAACAGTCCCAGAAAGAGGCTAAATATCCTGTGGACCTTTCTTCTATAGACACGTCAGTCAACAGTCCCAGAAAGAGGCTAAATATCCTGTGGACATTTCTTCTATAGACACGTCAGTCAACAGTCCCAGAAAGAGGCTAAACATACTGTGGACCTTTCTTCTATAGGCACGTCAGTCAACAGTCCCAGAAAGAGGCTAAATATCCTGTGGACCTTTCTTCTATAGACACGTCACTCAACAGTCTCCGAAAGAGGCTAAATATACTGTGGGCCTTTCTTCTATAAACACGTCAGTCAACAGTCTCCGAAAGAGGCTAAATATCCTGTGGACCTTTCTTCTATAGACACGTCACTCAACAGTCCCAGAAAGAGGCTAAACATACTGTGGACCTTTCTTCTATAGACACGTCACTCAACAGTCTCCGAAAGAGGCTAAACATACTGTGGACCTTTCTTCTATAGACACGTCACTCAACAGTCCCAGAAAGAGGCTAAACATACTGTGGACCTTTGTTCTATAGACACGTCACTCAACAGTCTCCGAAAGAGGCTAAATATCATGTGGACCTTTCTTCTATAGACACGTTAGTCAACAGTCCTTTCAAGAGCCTAAAGATCTTGTTAATGTTGTTTCTGTAAACACGTCAGTCAACAGTTCCTTTCAAGAGCACTAAAGATCTTGTTAATGCTGTTTCTGTAAACACGTCAGTCAACAGTCCTTTCAAGAGCCTAAAGATCTTGTTAATGTTGTTTCTGTAAACACGTCAGTCAACAGTTTCTTTCAAATTATAAAGATCCTGTAATGTTCTTTCTGAAGAAACGTCGGTCAACAGTCCTTTCAAGAGCTAAAGATCCTGTCAATGTCCTTTCTGTATTCACGTCTAGAAATCGATTAACTGATGTTGTTTCTTTCATCTTTACGTGATTAACCGCCACTAATAATTTTGGTAAATAAGGAAAGTAATATTGCCAGCATCTAAGAAAGTTTGTTGTTTTTCAAATATTTTTTTTAAAAATCAACATTTGAGTGAATTTGAGACGTGACGGTCCCACGAGATCAGTTGGGTGAAAGTTAGAGACATTTTACGTCACATGGAGCTACAAATGTGTCTATTTTTATTTATCTTACATTGTGTTAGGGTGTGTCTGTTGTCGCTTTATCTGGCAACACAAGTGAAGGTTTCAGACCAGAGACCATTATGACGTCACGGAAATAATTTAAAATGGCGCTGGCGAACCGATTCCCGTCTTGGAATCGTTCAAGAGATCCAACGAAAAGAATCAAAGCTCGGAGAGGATCGAATATTACTGACCTTGCAAATGTCCTTGACATTGGTTTGGCGATTGTCGTGATCCTTTGGTTGGTTCCATCACGTGTTGTTGCTCTCTACAACGGGAAAGATGAAATCACAAGCTCAGACCAGAGTATCGATTACGACTACAAGGATGATATCGATTCTTACCCGGAATATCGAAAATGGCAAGAGCAGAGCATGCTGGGAAAGGGCGCAAAAATTGGTGAGGATAAACCGGAAACGATGGATACAATTTCATCAGTGACAGATCGTCAATTAGGAAATGTTTACACTGATAATATATTTCATATTGACGCACGCGATAACAACGTAAATATATCGGAACCCCAACGACAAGACATTGACGGAACAGAGATCACCGAAGGGCGGCGGTCAGTTCTCGATGTCATAGACACCACAAATGTTCAACGAAAATATATCCAAACTGGAGATATCTCAAATAGTCCAGAGCATTATTTTAATACTGGAAATATATCAAGTAGGCAGCAAAATAACATAGATGTTGTCAATATATCAACTAGCCAGCAAAACAATGTTGATAGCATCGACAGTTCGTTAAAGAGCCAGCGAAAAAGTATCAACAAAATCAACAAATTAAACACAAAACATAACGGTGTCGTTACTTCAGATTCATCACATAGCATAGTACACGATGCCGACACTGATGTCTCGTATAGACAACGAAACAGGCAAAATACTACAGACCAATCGAACAACCACTATAAAGAAATCGATACTTCAAATTCAGTAAATGTAGGTTATAGCAGCGATAATTATGCGGCATTAAATAACTACCACCACGATAGCGATACTCCATTTACAGTAAATAACCACCAAGACGATACCCATGCTCCGCTTACATTCGATAACAATGGCGCTGGTACAGATAACGTAAACTCATCGACAAGTCACAACTACAATATCGAAACACCGAATTCACCAAATAGCAATCGACATCGATTCATGTTTGACTCAGACAACGATCCACAAGATGTCGACATTAAAGATACAGCAGTTCATGAACGCCATGTCGTCGACGGCAGGGAAACATCAGATTTGAGTGTACACAAATACCGGAATCATAAACTCAGCCACAATTCACCCTCGACACATGTCTCAACTTTTGACAAAAACAAGTCAATACACCTCACAGTCTTGGAAGCACATCGTGCCAATAATAACAACCCTGGAGTCGAGAAAAGCACAGAGAATATTACAGGTAGCATTTTCTACTCCATAACATCGGGCGATCTACGAGAATTAAAGGAAGAACTGACCAATACTCAAAACTATCATCCACTGGTGTATAACAAGACGCCTGGCGCACCATTTGATGTGACTTATAAAACGGTCAACACGATCCAAACTGACGGGACCCATTCAAGCTCTGATCATGTTTCCAGTGCAGCTATTTGGACAAATAACAGCTGGGCAGCTGAAGGCCAGAAGAGGAACAAGGGGGAACAGCCGGTGATTTACATCGCTGGGTTCTTTCCTTCAACTCAAGACATTACGACTGGGTCTGTGGGTCGGGGAGTACTTCCAGCGGTCCATATTGCGTTGGATCATGTCAATACAGACACCCGTGTCAATAGGAAATATACGTTAAAGATGGCGTCAAATGACACCCGGGTGAGTAGAACTGTTTGTGTTCCACATTAGTTGTGTTTTGTTTTCGTTTGAAGACTTCTTTAGCCTTGTGTATTTTAAGTTGTATACTGGAATGTTTCTATACTTCTTTATCCTTGTGTATTTTAAGTTGTATACTGGAATGTTTCTATACTTCTTTAGCCTTGTGTTTTTTAAGTTGTATACTGGGATGTTTCTATACTTCTTTAGCCTTGTGTATTTTAATGTGTATACTAACTAGAGTGTTTCTATACTTCTTTATCCTTTTGTATTTTAATTTGTATACTGGGATGTTTCTATACTCCTTTGGCGTTGTTTATTTTAATTAGTATACTGGGATGTTTCTATACTTCTTTAGTGTGTATTTTAATGTGTAGACTGGGGTGTTTCTATAATTCTTTAACGTGTATTTGAATGTGTATACTGGGGTGTTTCTATACTTCTTTAACGTATATTTTAATATGTATACTGGGATGTTTCTTAACTTTTTTAACGGGTATTTTAATGTCTATAATGGGGTGTTTCTATACTTCTTTAACGTGTATTTTAATGTGTATACTGGGATGTTTCTATACTTCTTTAGCATGTATTTTTAATGTGTATACTGGGATGTTTCTATACTTCTGTAGCATGTATTTTAATGTGTATACTGGGGTGTTTCTATACTTCTTTAACGTGTCTTTTAATGTGTATACTGGGATGTTTATATACTTCTTTAGCATGCATTTTAATGTGTATACTGGGATGTTTCTATACTTCTGTAGCATGTATTTTAATGTGTATACTGGGATGTTTCTATACTTCTTTAGCATGTATTTTAATGTGTATACTGGGATGTTTCTATACTTCTTTAGCATGCATTTTAATGTGTATACTGGGATGTTTCTATACTTCTAACATGTATTTTAATGTGTATACTGGGATGTTTCTATACTTCTTTGACGTTGAGTATTTTAATTAATATCCCGAGATGTTGTTTTAGGAAAAGTCTCAGTTCATAATTAGTGTCGTGTGCAAAACTTTACGTATTGATTAGTGTCGTGTGCTGAACGTCCATCTTAATTAGTATCGTTTGTAGAATGTTAATGCTGAGTTAATGTTATATGTAATGTTAACCATTACTTACTGTTCTCTTGGAGTGTATCATCGTTATGTTAACGTGTATGAGAACTTTTTTTTTCACAATTACCGCCGTGCTCGCGTTTGTTTATCTTTCTTCTTGAACTTATGGACATTTAATTATCAATTGCTACTGATATACTTTATTAAACTGTACTTTTCTTTGTTTTGACTTACCTTACCTTGCTTTGCCTTGCGTTACCTTACCTTACCTAACCTTACCTAACTTTATGTTACCATACCTTACCTTACCTAACCTTGCCATACCTAATCTTGCCTTGCCTAACCTTACCTTACATTAGCTTACGTTACCTTACCTTACCTTACCTAGCCTTGCCATACCATACCTTGCCATACCATACCTTGCCTTGCCTTGCCTTGCCTTACTTTACCTTACCTTACCTTGCCTTGCCATACCATACCTTGCCATACCATACCTTGCCTTGCCTTGCCTTGCCTTACTTTACCTTACCTTACCTTGCCTTGCCATACCATACCTTGCCTTGCCATACCATACCTTGCCTTACCTTACCTTACCTCAACTTACCTTACCTTACCTTGCCATACCATACCATACCTTACCTTACCTTACCTTGCCTTGCCATACCATACCTTGCCATACCATACCTTGCCATACCATACCTTGCCTTACTTTACCTTACCTTGCCTTGCCATACCATACCTTGCCATAAGATACCTTGCCATACCATACCTTGCCATACCATACCTTGCCATACCATACCTTGCCATACCATACCTTGCCATACCATACCTTGCCATACCATACCTTGCCTTACCTTACCTTACCATACCTTGCCATACCATACCTTGCCATACCATACCATACCTTACCTTACCTTACCTTACCTTGCCATACCATACCTTGCCATACCATACCTTGCCATACCATACCTTGCCTTACCTTACCTTACCATACCTTGCCATACCATACCTTGCAATACCATACCTTGCCATACCATACCTTGCCATACCATACCTTGCCATACCATACCTTACCTTACCTTACCTTGCCATACCATACCTTGCCATACCATACCTTGCCTTTCCTTACCTTACCTTGCCATACCATACCTTGCCATACCATACCTTACCTTACCTTACCTTACCTTACCTTACCTTACCTTACCATACCTTGCCTTACCATACCATACCTTGCCTTACCATACCATACCTTGTCATACCATACCTTGCCATACCATACCTTGCCATACCATACCTTGCCATACCATACCTTACCTTACCTTGCCATACCATACCTTACCTTACCTTACCTTACCTTGCCTTGCCATACCATACCATACCTTGCCTTACCTTACCTTACCTCAACTTACCTTACCTTACCTAGCCATACCATACCATACCATACCTTGCCTTGCCTTATCTTACCTTACCTCAACTTACCTTACCTTCCCTTACCTTACCTTGCCATACCATACCTTGCCTTACATTACCTTACTTTCAGAGATACGATTTATTTGTTTATCTTATAATAGTATTTGCCCTATAGTGTTAATCTGTATTTTTTCCCTCGCCGTTGTTTGCCACGTCTCTCTACTGTTTTAGATGAAATCCTATGTTTATTCAACATTTACTTTACTCCACGCATTATATGTCTAGTGTATGAAACTTTACAAGATGTATACTTGTTGTATATAAACCTTTATATATTACATGTTTGCTGTTTATTTAACTTTATTGTTCACCCTTATGAAATTGAATTATATATCTTTTTTAATCTTTACGGTATCTTTACATTTCTGGGGTATGTCGGGGAGGTGGGGACTTATAGAACGTAATATAATTGTATTATTTATGGGTGTATTATCATCATCATCATCATCGTCATCGTCATAATCATCATCAAGTACATGCCTGTTGGCTTAGGTGATCATGTCTCTCCACAACTTTCGATCTCAACAGTTATTTATCATTTCTGTTGTTGACCTTCTGCCAAGCCATTCTATTTTAAGCTGTCTGGTATCTTTTCTCTTTGTTTCCCTCTATCTCTTCGTCACTCAATGTTCCCACTTGTTACAATATATTCCAGTTGTTCTCTTCCCATTACATGGCCAAAAAATTGATGATTGTTTCTTCCTAATATTGGAAATTAGCTCTCTTTTTGTTTTGGCCACTTTCAGAACGTTTTCATCACTCTTCTTAGCTGCATATGGTATTCTCAACATTCTTCTGTAAAACCAAATTTTTACAGCCTCCAGTGATTTTCTTCTCTGTTGTCCTAATGTCCATGATTCACATCCATATGTTAAGACTGGCTCTACATAACATTTAATAACTCATTATTTTTGTTTCTGTTGCCATAAATGGATTGTACAGTATCTTCCTCATGTTTTGATTGTTGTGTTATAAGAGTTGTTCATACTTGTCTATCATCAAACTCTAGTCATATCATCATCATCAAGTACCCGGCCTGCTGGCGTAGGTGATCATGTCTCTCCACAACTTTCGATCTCAACAGTTATTTATCATTTCTCTTGTTGACCTTCTTCCAAGCCATTCTCTTAAGCTGTCTGGTATCCTTTCTCTTTGCTTTCCTCTATCTCTTCGTCCCTCAATTTTCCCAGTTGTCACAATATATTTCAGTTGTTCTCTTCTCATTACATGGCCAAAAAATGATAATTCTTTCTTCCTAATATTGGAAATTAGCTCTCTTTTTGCTTTGGCCTCTTTCAGAACGTTTTCATTCCTCTTCTTTGCTGTCCATGGTATTCTCAACATTCTTCTGTAAAACCACATTTCTACAGACTCCAGTGATTTTCTTGTCTGTTGTCCTATTATCCATGATTCAAATCCATATGTCAAGACTGGCTCTGCATAACATTTAAGAACTCTTTTTATATAGTGAACCGAATTTAGAGAATTAAAAAAAATGAATGGAAGGTTTCTTTAACTGAGAAATTACTGGTAAGGTTAATTAAAAGCAACATATATGAGTGGGAATACAAGTGTAGGGTGCCATAGTGTCTAGAAATGGGGTGTTACTGTCAAGACACAGTCATCGCAAACAAAGACAACATGACAAAGAAGAAATATTGTAACTAAAGTCATCAATAGTAACATTAGTCGAGACGACGATCTTCTCAACTAAAGTCATCATTAGCAACACCAGTCAAGACGAAGATCTTCTCAACTAAATTCATCACTAGTAACATCAGTCAAAACGAAGATCTTCTCAACTAAAGTCATCACTAGTAACATCAGTCAAGACGAAGATCTTCTCAACTAAAGTCATCAATAGTAACACTAGTCAAGACAAAGATCTTCTCAACTAAAGTCATCACTAGTAACACCAGTCAAGACAAAGATTTTCTCAACTAAAGTCATCACTAGTTACACCAGTCAAGACAAAGATCTTCTCAACTAAAGTCATCACTAGTTACACCAGTCAAGACAAAGATCTTCTCAACTAAAGCCATCACTAGTTACACTAGTCAAGACAAAGATCTTCTCAACTAAAGTGATCACTAGTTACACTAGTCAAGACGAAGATCTTCTCAACTAAAGTCATCAATAGTTACACCAGTCAAGTCGAAGATCTTCTCAACTAAAGTCATCATTAGTAACATCAATTAAGACGAAGATCTTCTCACCTAAAGTCATCAATAGTTACACCAGTCAAGTCGAAGATCTTCTCAACTAAAGTCATCACTAGTAACATCAGTCAAGACGAAGATCTTCTCAACTAAAGTCATCACTAGTAACATAAGTTAAGACGAAGATCTTCTCAACTAAAGTCATCATTAGTAACATCAGTCAAGACGAAGATCTTCTCAACTAAAGTCATCACTAGTAACATAAGTTAAGACGAAGATCTTCTCAACTAAAGTCATCATTAGTAACATCAGTCAAGACGAAGATCTTCTCAACTAAAGTCATCATTAGTAACATCAGTCAAGACGAAGATCTTCTCAACTAAAGTCATCATTAGTAACATCAGTCAAGACGAAGATCTTCTCAACTAAAGTCATCACTAGTAACATCAGTCAAGACGAAGATCTTCTCAACTAAAGTCATCATTAGTAACATCAGTCAAGACGAAGATCTTCTCAACTAAAGTCATCATTAGTAACATCAGTCAAGACGAAGATCTTCTCAACTAAAGTCATCATTAGTAACATCAGTCAAGACGAAGATCTTCTCAACTAAAGTCATCACTAGTAACATCAGTCAAGACGAAGATCTTCTCAACTAAAGTCATCATTAGTAACATCAGTCAAGACGAAGATCTTCTCAACTAAAGTCATCATTAGTAACATCAGTCAAGACGAAGATCTTCTCAACTAAAGTCATCATTAGTAACATCAGTCAAGACGAAGATCTTCTCAACTAAAGTCATCATTAGTAACATCAGTCAAGACGAAGATCTTCTCAACTAAAGTCATCATTAGTAACACCAATCAAGACAAACATCTTCTTAACTAGAGTAGACGATGACTCCTTGCTAAGCGAAATCGCGTACAGTGTTAATCTAGAAGCACAAACACAGCAATGTCTTTTCTAATTCCAAATAAATTCTCTTCCTTATTTTCACTAGCTTTTAGCCATGTCTAATAGTGTGTTTAGATTCTATTACATTTCTCTTCCGTCTATGTGTTTATGGTTTCGGCGGAAGGTCATATGTAGATTGAACCGCCATAGTCGTGTAGTGTTCTCCCGTGTTAAGCTGTCACAACTCACAGTGTTTATTATGTTCCCTTGGCCTATGAGGAAAATGATGTTAGTGACCATGTTTCATGTCTTTTTTTTTTTTTTTTGCAAGAAAATACAAATAATTGACCCTCTAACTTCTTTCATCTGTTCCGCTCCCGCCCTTTTAAACCTTCAATCAGTAATAGACTATTTATTAATGATATAAATAATAAACATAATAGATAAAGACTAATTTTAGACAAAAAAACAACATCCTTGTTGAATCGACGCTCTTGGAGCTTGATTTGTGATGTCTATATTTTAGAATATCAACTATTTCATTTGATTAGACGCTCCTGCAGCTTGAATTGTGATGTCTATATTTTAGAATATCAACTATTTCATCGGAATAGACGCTCCTGGAGCTTGAATTGTGATGTCTATATTTTAGAATATCAACTATTTCATTTGATTAGACGCTCTTGGAGCCTGATTTGTGATGTCTATATTTTAGAATATCAACTATTTCATTTGATTAGACGCTCTTGGAGCTTGATTTGTGATGTCTATATTTTAGAATATCAACTATTTCATTAGATTAGACGCTCTTGGAGCTTGATTTGTGATGTCTATATTTTAGAATATCAACTATTTCATTTGATTAGACGCTCCTGCAGCTTGAATTGTGATGTCTATATTTTAGAATATCAACTATTTAATCGGAATAGACGCTCCTGGAGCTTGAATTGTGATGTCTATATTTTAGAATATCAACTATTTCATCGGAATAGACGCTCCTGGAGCTTGAATTGTGATGTCTATATTTTAGAATATCAACTATTTCATCGGAATAGACGCTCCTGGAGCTTGAATTGTGATGTCTATATTTTAGAATATCAACTACTTCACTTGATATCAATAGGGTTTCTCTTTAGTTGGATCCAAAACGTGTTCATGTAAACATTTACGATTGTACCGATCCTGGAAGTCATATTTTATAAGGAAATGAAAACTAACGCCATTTTTCTCGTTGCATCATGGGTTGGATGACAGAGTTCCAGTGAATATTTTTCTTTTCTTTTCAGGAAAGTAAACGAAATACTGGATATTAATTATTCGTTACCAAATTAGGAGAAAGACTGGCTGAATCGATAACTTGTCCGGCTCGGAAACAAGAAGAAAGCTGTTTCGAATCTTGGTAGAGGCAAAGGGTTTTTTTTTCCTTCATCTGGGGTAAAATAAAAACTCTGATCCGAACACCACGTGGCGACTGCTTTGGACAAGCGGCCTTTATTATTAGGTCATATAAGTTGCTACATATGCTTTATGCTTACGCAGAATAAAAGGATGGGAATGGCAGGACAAAATCACTAACATAGAATTATGGAAAAGTAACAGTCAAATACCAGTGAATGAAGAGATACAGCGAAGACGATGGCGCTGGATAGGACGCACACTGCGGAAACCAACTGAGAGTATTACACAACAGGCCCTTTTTGGAATCCTCACGGGAAAAGATAAAGAGGAAGACTAAAAAAAAAACTCTTGAAGAAGACAGACAGAAGCAGAGATGAAGATGATGGGGAAGACATGGAATGATCTTAAAAGAAAGGCTAGAAAAAGGACGGCTTGGAAAGTGTTTGTTTGAAGACCTATGCTCCACAGGCAGATGAATGTGTTTGTTGAAGATCTATGCTTCACAGGGAGCTGAAAGTGTTTGTTGAAGACCTATGCTTCACAGGGAGCTGAATGTGTTTGTTGAAGACCTATGCTCCACAGGGAGCTGAACGTGTTTGTTGAAGACCTATGCTCCACAGGGAGATGAAAGTGTTTGTTGAAGACCTATGCTCCACAGGGAGCTGAACGTGTTTGTTGAAGACCTATGCTTCAAAGGGAGCTGAAAGTGTTTGTTGAAGACCTATGCTCCACATGGAGCTGAAAGTGTTTGTTTAAGACCTATGCTCCACAGGGAGCTGAAAGTGTTTGTTGAAGACCTATGCTCCACATGGAGCTGAAAGTGTTTGTTGAAGACATATGCTCCACAGGGTGCTGAAAGTGTTTGTTGAAGACCTATGCTCCACATGGAGCTGAAAGGTAAAAGAAGAATAATCGACTGAACATAATCCTACACGTATTGAATTGATACCTAGAAAGAGACAGTTCGATACTATCGTATCATACCTCGCGTCGGGTTAATCGAAAAGAAACGAATCATTTGGGAAGACACATCTCTATAGTTTGTTTTCTCAGGAGTAACGAGAATAAAGTAATGAATCAATACTTTGAAAGATCACATAGGAGAAGAGATGGATTCAGTTGCCTGAAGGTATCGCGGTGACAGATTGTTTTTCTAGTCCGCTGCCATGAAAACAACACTGTTTCAATGATTACGTAATTATAATCCGGCCTGCCTTACTTTCACTCTTTTGACGCCCTGGAGTTTCCAAAATGTAAATCGATTATTTGGTCGCTGCATGGTGGAGAAACATGGACATTATACAAGAATACAGAACACAAAATTGAAGCCTTTGGAGTTTATAGAAGAATGGAAATAATTGAATGGAAAGAAAAGGAAGCACACGATGAAGTCTTAAAACAACTAAAAATGAAAAGAGAACTACTAAACACAAATCTATCTATCTATTGACCTTTCGAGCCGTAGCCGGCCCATATACCAATATACTCCTTCTCTTATCTGAATTTTTGTTCTAGCAGTTTTCAATTCTTTTAAAGATATTTTATCAAATCTCGCCATTTGTCTCTGTTCTGTGCAAGCAGCTCTATCTCATTGAGGGAGCCGAATCCTGCTGCTCTTGCCTCTCTCATCAATGTTCTTCTCAGTGTCTCTCTGGGTCTTCCTCTTTTTCTCACAATTATAACATGAAAATAAAGATTTGTGTGGCATGTTAAAAGACACGGGAGCCAACTAAAATTCATCTTGGAAGGGAAAATACAAGGTAAAAGAGGCAGAGGCAGACGAAGACTAACATCGACAAGTAACATGAAAAGATGGACAAGTCACCCTATGACAACCTGCACCATCAAGGGAAGAGAAAAGAGCGGAATGGCGCTGCATGGTAGCCAACCTTCAATACGGTGACGGCACTCGATGATGATGATTTGGTCTCTATGTATTCAAACTTTAACATGGACACATATATCGAGTGTCTCACTCGCTACGAGACCCCGGATTTCCTCAAAAATGATTGTCTTGTTTGAACAAAAACAGAGACCAGATCCACCGTGCTATCGTTACCATACCTTTATGGTGAAGTCACATTTCTCACAAAATGATGAAAGTCCGTTTCAAATTTCTTTACAATATCCTCATTAGTGGTAAAACCATTAAAGAAATTCTGGGTTATGGAGTGCGTGAGACATTCTATATTTAACCAAACATCTTGACGATTTGAAGGATATTCATTATCACGGAGCCCCGTCTCCGCATCGAAGGTTGGCTACCATGTATCGCCATTCTGTTCTGTCTCTTGCTTTGATGGTGCAGGTTGTCATAGGCTGACTTGTCCATCATTTGATGTTACCTCTCCATGTTAGTCTTGGACTGCCTCTTTCTTCCTCTTCTTCTTTTCTCTTTTCACTGATACCTAAAAGGTGTCGTGGTTTATATCTTTTGTCGTTCTTGAGCTGCTCGAACTGTCTGAATTAGTGATTTTCCTTTGTTGTTACATGTCTCTGTCACTGCATCTATCCATCTTCTTCTGGGTCTTCCTCTTGGTCTTTTCCCATGCATTCTCGAGAAGAACGCCCTTGATGGTGATTGATAAGGATTCACTCTGACCAGGTGGCCAAACCATTTAAGTTATATCTGCCTCTTTAACCTTGTTTATTCCCTTCCAAATTTAATTTTAATAGACTATTGTGTCTTTTAACATGCCCCAAAAATCTAATTTGTCTTGTTCTAATTGTGTTTAGTAGTTCTCTTTTCATTTTTAGATGTTTTAAGACTTCATCGTTTGTTTTCTTTTCTTTCCATTCAATTCTGGAGGAAATTACGTGCAGGAATGTTTGGAAAATACTTTATGGACGTCACCCGTCTGTAGCTCGCATAGCTGTAGGCGTCAGCCGTCTGTAGCTCGCATAGCTGTAGGCGTCAGCCGTCTGTAGCTCGCATAGCTGTAGGCGTCAGCCGTCTGTAGCTCGCATAGCTGTAGGCGTCAGCCGTCTGTAGCTCGCATAGTTGTAGGCGTCAGCCGTCTGTAGCTCGCATAGCTGTAGGCGTCAGCCGTCTGTAGCTCGCATAGCTGTAGGCGTCAGCCGTCTGTAGCTCGCATAGCTATGAATGTCAGCCGTCTGTAGCTCGCATAGCTGTGGACGTCAGCCGTCTGTAGCTCGCATAGCTGTGGACGTCAGCCGTCTGTAGCTCGCATAGCTGTGTTTGTCAGCCGTCTGTAGCTCGCATAGCTATGACCGTCAGCCGTCTGTAGCTCGCATAGCTGTAGGCGTCAGCCATCTGTAGCTCGCATAGCTGTGGACGCCAGCCGTCTGTAGCTCGCATAGCTGTGGACGCCAGCCGTCTGTAGCTCGCATAGCTGTGGACGTCAGCCGTCTGTAGCTCGCATAGCTGTGGACGTCAGCCGTCTGTAGCTCGCATAGCTGTGGACGTCACAAACTTTGGGATTTTGTGGTATCGGGAAAACCAACTTTGCCGAAAAACCTTAGAAAGCATCTAGAAATATAGAAAAATAGTTCCCACAACGATTCTGGCATATAGAAATATAGAAAAATAGTTCCCACAACGATTCTGGCATATAGAAATATAGAAAAATATTTCCCCCAACGATTCTGGCATATAGAAATATAGAAAAATAGTTCCCACAACGATTCTGGCATATAGAAATATAGAAAAATAGTTCCCACAACGATTCTGGCATATAGAAATATAGTTCCCACAACGATTCTGGCATATAGAAATATAGAAAAATAGTTCCCCCAACGATTCTGGCATATAGAAATATAGAAAAATAGTTCCCCCAACGATTCTGGCATATAGAAATATAGAAAAATAGTTCCCCCAACGATTCTGGCATATAGAAATATAGAAAAATAGTTCCCCCAACGATTCTGGCATATAGAAATATAGAAAAATAGTTCCCCCAACGATTCTGGCATATAGAAATATAGAAAAATAGTTCCCCAAACGATTCTGGCATATAGAAATATAGAAAAATAGTTCCCCCAACGATTCTGGCATATAGAAATATAGAAAAATAGTTCCCCCAACGATTCTGGCATCTAGAAATATAGAAAAATAGTTCCCCCAACGATTCTGGCATATAGAAATATAGAAAAATAGTTCCCACAACGATTCTGGCATATAGAAATATAGATAAATAGTTCCCACAACGATTCTGGCATATAGAAATATAGAAAAATAGTTCCCCCAACGATTCTGGCATATAGAAATATAGAAAAATAGTTCCCACAACGATTCTGGCATATAGAAATATAGAAAAATAGTTCCCCCAACGATTCTGGCATATAGGAATATAGAAAAAAAATAGTTCCCACAACGATTCTGGCATATAGAAATATAGAAAAATAGTTCCCACAACGATTCTGGCATATAGAAATATAGAAAAATAGTTCCCACAACGATTCTGGCATATAGAAATATAGAAAAATAGTTCCCCCAACGATTCTGGCATATAGAAATATAGAAAAATAGTTCCCACAACGATTCTGGCATATAGAAATATAGAAAAATAGTTCCCACAACGATTCTGGCATATAGAAATATAGAAAAATAGTTCCCCCAACGATTCCGGCATATAGAAATATAGAAAAATAGTTCCCCCAACGATTCCGGCATATAGAAATATAGAAAAATAGTTCCCCCAACGATTCCGGCATATAGAAATATAGAAAAATAGTTCCCACAACTATTCCGGCATATAGAAATATAGAAAAATAGTTCCCCCAACGATTCCGGCATATAGAAATATAGAAAAATAGTTCCCCCAACGATTCCGGCATATAGAAATATAGAAAAATAGTTCCCCCAACGATTCCGGCATATAGAAATATAGAAAAATAGTTCCCCCAACGATTCTGGCATATAGAAATATAGAAAAATAGTTCCCCCAACGATTCTGGCATATAGAAATATAGAAAAATAGTTCCCCCAACGATTCTGGCATATAGAAATATAGAAAAATAGTTCCCCCAACGATTCTGGCATATAGAAATATAGAAAAATAGTTCCCCCAACGATTCTGGCATATAGAAATATAGAAAAATAGTTCCCCCAACGATTCTGGCATATAGAAATATAGAAAAATAGTTCCCACAACGATTCTGGCATATAGAAATATAGAAAAATATTTCCCCCAACGATTCTGGCATATAGGAATATAGAAAAATATTTCCCCCAACGATTCTGGCATATAGAAATATAGAAAAATAGTTCCCACAACGATTCTGGCATATAGAAATATAGAAAAATAGTTCCCACAACGATTCTGGCATATAGAAATATAGAAAAATAGTTCCCACAACGATTCTGGCATATAGAAATATAGAAAAATAGTTCCCACAACGATTCTGGCATATAGAAATATAGAAAAATAGTTCCCACAACGATTCTGGCATATAGAAACTCCTCTATCTTATTACTCTACCAATCCTCTAGAATGCTATCTTCCCACTCCTCTATCTTGTTACTCTACCATTCCTCTAGAATGCTATGTTCCCACTCCTCTATCTTGTTACTCTACCATTACTCTAAAATGCTATGTTCCCACTCCTCTATCTTATTATTCTACCATTCCTCGAGAATGCTATCTTCCCACTCCTTTATCTTATTACTCTACCATTCCTCTAGAATGCTATGTACCTACTCATCTATCTCCCTACTCCTCCACTCCCCTACTTTCCTACTGTCCCACTCCTCTAAATTGCTACATTACCTCTCCGCACACCCACTCCTCTATCTCCCTACTCTCCCACTACCCTATCTCCTCTTGTCCCACTCCTCAACATTGCTACATTACCTCTCCTCCTCCTCCCTACCCTCCCACTCCTCTATCTCCCTACTCCCCATCTTCTCATGTCCCTACTATCCCGCTCCTCCACATTGAAACATTACCTCCCCACTCACCCACTCATCTATCTCCCTACTCTCCTACTTTCCTACTGTCCCACTCCTCTATCTCCCTACTCTTTCACTTTCCTACCGTCCTATTGACCCACTCCTCTACATTACCACTCCTCCATCTCCATACAGACCCACACCTCTGTCTTCCCACCCTCCAACTCCTCTATCTTCCTACTGTCCCACTCCTATACATTGCTACATTACATTTCCTTCATCTCTTTACTATCCTTCTTTATCTTCCCATTTCCCCACTCCTCTGTCTTCCTACCCTCGAGCTCCTCTATCCTCCTACTGTCCCACTCCTCTACATTGCTACATTACCTCTCTTCCATCTCCCTACAGTCCTACTCCTCTGTCTTCCGTTTCTCCCACTCCCCAGTCTCCCTACCCTCCCACTCCTCTATCTTGCCACACTCCAACTCCAATTCCACATACCACCAAAAAGAAGAAAAAAACCCAATTCCGACAGAGATCTCCAATTCCCCTCTCTACGCCAACATATTTGTCCTTTCCCAGGCTATACACAGACGCTTTTCCCAGTCAAAAAGTGACATATTTGTTCTAGAACCCAATATTGTGTACGTGAAGACAGTGAGAATACAAAATAGGTCTGTCAACAGCCACCTAACTGGTTGGTTTGGGTTCAAATCCTAACTGTTTCAACCTAACAAGACCCGGCAAAACTCCTGAAATCCCAAATTATTTGTAAGGGGATAAAAATAACACTTTTGAATTAAACTTGGCGCTATCTGATCGTGAGATTTTTGGATTAATAATGTATTTAATCCCTTTCTTGAATCGTTACTTTCTACTCGTGCCGCGTTTGACTCTTTATTTGCTCCTTTTCTTTCTTCTATTATTGAACCATAATCATTATCATCTTTTACACAGTGCCCATGTTCTTTCCTCTAATATAGCACCACCATTATCGTTATCGCACAGTGCCCATGTTCTTTCCTCTAATATAGCACCACCATTATCGTTATCGCACAGTGCCCATGTTCTTTCCTCTAATATAGCACCACCATTATCGTTATCGCACAGTGCCCATGTTCTTTCCTCTAATATAGCACCACCATTATCGTTATCGCACAGTGCCCATGTTCTTTCCTCTAATATAGCACCACCATTATCATTATCGCACAGTGCCCATGTTCTTTCCTCTAATATAGCACCACCATTATCGTTATCGCACAGTGCCCATGTTCTTTCCTCTAATATAGCACCACCATTATCGTTATCGCACAGTGCCCATGTTCTTTCCTCTAATATAGCACCACCATTATCGTTATCGCACAGTGCCCATGTTCTTTCCTCTAATATAGCACCACCATTATCGTTATCGCACAGTGCCCATGTTCTTTCCTCTAATATAGCACCACCATTATCGTTATCGCACAGTGCCCATGTTCTTTCCTCTAATATAGCACCACCATTATCGTTATCGCACAGTGCCCATGTTCTTTCCTCTAATATAGCACCACCATTATCGTTATCGCACAGTGCCCATGTTCTTTCCTCTAATATAGCACCACCATTATCGTTATCGCACAGTGCCCATGTTCTTTCCTCTAATATAGCACCACCATTATCGTTATCGCACAGTGCCCATGTTCTTTCCTCTAATATAGCACCACCATTATCGTTATCGCACAGTGCCCATGTTCTTTCCTCTAATATAGCACCACCATTATCGTTATCGCACAGTGCCCATGTTCTTTCCTCTAATATAGCACCATCATTATCGTTATCGCACAGTGCCCATGTTCTTTCCTCTAATATAGCACCACCATTATCGTTATCGCACAGTGCCCATGTTCTTTCCTCTAATATAGCACCACCATTATCGTTATCGCACAGTGCCCATGTTCTTTCATCTAATATAGCACCATCATTATTGTTATCGCACAGTGCCCATGTTCTTTCCTCTGTTGTACAACCATCATCATCTTTATTCGTTGGCACGGTGCCGACTGAAACCTGTTTCTAATTACATATATTAATTTCAGTACAGTGCTTCATGACCAACACCATAACAACATCGAGTGTCTTCGCAACTTCCAAATATCAGTTATCATCATCATGATCACTATCATCATCAACATTATCATCAACATCATTTCATCTCTTCTTCTTATACATTTTATGTGGGCCTTTCCTCCCATCCCCCCCTCCCATATGTCGGGATAACTTAAGACTTTTTTGGTCATTCGTGTCTTGTATGTATCTTGTCTTCTTCTTCTACTTTTCTCTTTTCACTGATACCTAAAAGGTGTCGTGGTTTATATCATTTACCGTTCTTGAGCTGCTCGAATTGTCTGAATTAGTGATTTCCCTTTGTTGTTACATGTCTCTGTCACAACATCTATTCATCTTCTTCTTTTCTCTTTTCCCTGATACCTAAAAGGTGTCGTGGTTTATATCATTTGTCGTTCTTGAGCTGCTCGAATTCTCTGAATTAGTGATTTCCCTTTGGTGTTACATGTCTCTGTCACTGCATCTATCCATCTTCTTCTGGGTCTTCCTCTTGGTCTTTTCCCATGCATTCTCGAGAAAAACGCCTTTGATGGTGATTGGTGAGGATTCATTCTGACCAGGTGGCCAAACCAAGTGTATCTTGGGTAATTGTTGCAAAGGACATTTAATGTAATTCCGTAGTTTTGCTCTTGGTCTTCCTCGTGGTCTAGATCAACTTGGGTTGTGCCCTCAGCAGTATGGCGTTTTCAAACATTAAGAAGCTCTGTGATACAATTTTACATTTAATGGAATAGAAGCGGTGCTGTCGATGGTTAAGTGCCCAGTAATTGGAATTCTGTCTGGAAATTGTCAGCAACCCCTAGCTGATGGTTTGTGCCAGGATCTGTGAAACAGAACCATCCATACCCTACTCCACCTCATGGCGGTGCTTCTAGAAACAGACTAACATGGCCAATCAAACGAGTAGGGTTCCAAGAGGAACGGTACTAAAAACGCCACTGATTCAGATAATCTGGGCCGAAAGACGCATATATAACAGTTATACTGCGAGCCACAACACAACGTACACACACCACTTAACGTCATTTTAAGGGCGGATGACGAAGTCGTGTTATCCTATTTTCATAAGGTGAACACAAGCGATCACGTAGCAAGCAGAATTATGTCTGTATTTTCATTTTTCAACTGCTAAGAGATCTTCAACAACACAGGGACTAGGTTTTTGGCGTCCGACTCGCATAAGATATGTACTTCATCTCATCAATCCACACATCACTGGATTCCTTAGTTCGCCGTCTTAACGTCGGTTAAGTTGGCCAAAGTAGAACATGGTTACACGTCATCTCTTGCCTTGGAACAAGTTGTCGCGTATTCGCAATTCATTTGTTCGGTTTTACCACCCAACTGTAGACTCCGTCCATCGATTTGTTGCCTTCAAAGACGACTTTCTTCTTCTTCTTCTGCCTCTCCTTCTTTTTTCTTCTTCTTCTTCTTTTACTTCTTCTTCTTCCTCTTCTTCTCTTCTTCTCTTCCTCTTCTTCTCTTCTTCTTCTCCTCTTCTTCTCTTCGTCTTCTTCTCTTCTTCTCTTCTTCCTCTTCTTCTCTTCTTCTTCTTCCTCTTCTGCTCCTCCTCTTCCTCTTCCTCTTTTTCTCTTCTCCTTCTCCTTCTCTTCCTCTTCCTCTTCCTCTTCTTCCTCTTCTTCTCCTCTTCTCTTCCTCTTCTTCTCTTCCTCTTCTTCTCTTCCTCTTCTTCTCTGCCTCTTCTTCCTCTTCTTCTCTGCCTCTTCTTCCTCTTCTTCTCTTCTTCCTCTTCTTCCTCTTCTTCCTCTTCTTCCTCTTCTTCCTCTTCCTCTACTTCTCTTCTTCCTCTTCTTCTTCTCTTCCTCTTCTCCTCTTCTTTCTCTTCTTCTTCTCTTCCTCTTCTTCTCTGCTTCCTCTTCTTCCTCTTCTTCCTCTTCTTCCTCTTCTTCCTCTTCTTCCTCTTCCTCTACTTCTCTTCTTCCTCTTCTTCTTCTCTTCCTCTTCTCCTCTTCTTTCTCTTCTTCTTCTCTTCCTCTTCTTCTCTGCTTCCTCTTCTTCTCTTCCTCTTCTTCCTCTTCTTTCTCTTCTTCTTCTCTTCCTCTTCTTCTCTTCTTCCTCTTCTTCTCTTCCGCTTCTTCCTCTTCATCCTCTTCTTCCTCTTCATCCTCTTCTTCTCTTCTTCCTCTTCCTCTTCTTCTCCTTCCTCTTTTTTTCTTCTTCTTCTCCGTCTTCTTCAGAGCGTTCATGTCTTTTAATCCAGCGAACCTGTTTCATAATGGATGAGTTTAACAACATCATGAACAATGGACAAACAAATAAAAAGACAATTAGAAGCCACAGAGATGGGATTTCTCTCAAGAATGTTGAAAGTTCACGTCATCATCATGTACCATACCGGTTGGCGTAGGCGATCATGTCCTTCCACAATAATCTTTCTACAGTGCATCGTATCAGTTCTGTTGTTGACTGTTAGTAGTATACAAGGGTGTATTTGAATAGTATTTGGCCCGTAAATTAACAAAGATATATAGGGCGGCGCGCGGCGCGCATAAAGCGTGCGGCGCAGGGGGAATTAACCAGGACGGTTCGTGTCCGGATGCTGACCTCTAGTCTCAGTGACCCCGGAAGTGACCTGTTTATGTCTGGTATGTGCTGACTTTGGAGCGCTTGGTGTACTTGAGCGATAGTGATAGGTTAGTAGATTATACAACATCAATGAAAAACAATCAATATAAAACAGAAGACAAAGATATATTTTATTCTTTTATTATCTCAATAGGTGTATAACATACAGTGGATATTATATAACATGACAAAAATAGTTAGTACATGGCGTAAATATATAGTACAAGGATAACATTTATTTATAGCTAGGTAGTTGGGCGGCTGCTTAGATTTGTGTCATCGATGAATCATAATGGGTGATACTGTTAGAGATTCCTGGTTAGGCTAAGCTGGTAGTGTAAAGAGTTAAATATCTAAAGGCGTAGTCGAGACGTTATCATCAGCTACCTTTCTTTTTATATAGAAGTAGGAAAGAGTATTTCTTGTTTGACTGTAGGAAAATATGGAATTATTTAAGACTTTGAAACCTACATTTTTCCCACCCGTGGCCTTTTGCGTAGCGAGAACCTCTAAAAACATATCTTTATCTAATTTGTTGTGTTGCTTGCTTAGCCCTTTACAACTGATTTTATCATAATCCCCACTACAGTGGTACGTCTTACTACATAAGCTAACAAGAGCTGTCCCTTCGTACTCTAGTTTAAAAAGCCCAGGCGTTCGTTTGGTGTACGCTTTAATACCCTTACAGTTTATACATTCTGTTTTGCTAGTATGTTCATCGCAGCAATGGGTGTATGGAGGTCGCCTAGTGTGTAATAAGGGCTGTATAGGGGTCGGCTAGTATATATCTAGTGATAGGACCGTGGAATGTGCCTGGATCTGCAGCCAAATTGCTGCAGCCGGGTTGTTTTTTCTTATATAAATAGTCTACCTGCAGATCGAGGCACATTTTTTGGTGCCGTTTTTCCTTATATGAGAGTCTACCCGGTCAATCACTGGATATATACTACTAATTTTTAGTTGATTTTTCATGTAAATTTGATACATGGGCTTGTCAAATATTATGTTTGAGGTATACCAATAGGTTAAATTGACTATTTTTAACAGTTTCATGGGCGTAACCCCCAAAAATGGGTACCGGGGTAGTAATTTCAAAAGTAGTTTTTATGGAAATTCTTGATACGGGGATGTTTATTATAAAGTTTGGGGTATGTCTAGGTGTTAAATTTCAATTTTTTATCGATTTCATGGGCGTAACCGCCAAAAAATGGGTACAGGGGTAGTAATTTCAAAAGTTGTTTTTATGTAAATTCTTGATACGGAGATGCTTAATATAAAGTTTGGGTTATGTCTAGATGTTAAATTGACTATTTTTAACAGTTTCATGGGCGTAACCGCCAAAAATGGGTACCGGGGTAGTAATTTCAAAAGTAGTTTTTATGGAAATTCTTGATACGGGGATGTTTATTATAAAGTTTGGGGTATGTCTAGGTGTTAAATTTCAATTTTTTTTTTATTCATGGGCGTAACCGCCAAAAATGGGTACAGGGGTAGTAATTTCAAAAGTTGTTTTTATGTAAATTCTTGATACGGGGATGCTTAATATAAAGTTTGGGGTATGTCTAGATGTTAAATTGACTATTTTTAACAGTTTCATGGGCGTAACCGCCAAAAAATGGGTACATGTGTAGAAATTTCAAAAGTTGTTTTTATGTAAATTCTTGATACAGGGATGATTAAAATGAAGTTTGGGGTATGTCTAGAGGTTAAATTTCAATTTTTTATCGATTTCATGAGCGTAACCGCCAAAAATGGGTACAGGGGTAGTAATTTCAAAAGTGATTTTTATGTAAATTCTTGATATGGGGATGACTAAAATGAAGTTTGAGGTATGTCTAGATGTTAAATTTACTATTTTTAACAGTTTCATGGGCGTAACCGCCAAAAATGGGTACATGTGTAGAAATTTCAAAAGTTGTTTTTATGTAAATTCTTGATACAGGGATGATTAAAATGAAGTTTGGGGTATGTCTAGAGGTTAAATTTCAATTTTTTATCGATTTCATGGCGTAACCGCCAAAAATGGGTACAGGGGTAGTAATTTCAAAAGTGGTTTTTTAGTAAATTCTTGATACGGGGATGCTTAATATAAAGTTTGTGGTATGTCTAGATGTTAAATTGACTATTTTTAACAGTTTCATGGGCGTAACCGCCAAAAATGGGTACAGGGGTAGTAATTTCAAAAGTTGTTTTTATGTAAATTCTTGATACGGAGATGGTTAATATAAAGTTTAGGGTATGTCTAGCTGTTAAATTTACTATTTTTAACAGTTTCATGGGCGTAGCCCTCAAAAATGAGTCAGGGGGTAACCACCATAAAAGTGAGTTTTAAGTAAATTTTTGCTATGGGGATGTCTAATATAACAGCTGGGGTATGCCACTAGGTTAAATTTACTATTTCTAACAGTTTCATGGGCGTCCCCTCATAAAGGGACAAGGGGCGTAACAATCATAAATGTGGTATTTTAAGCAAAATCTTGTTTTTCTTAGTGGGTTATGGTAGGAGTGTAACCTACGTGTTTGGTAATACTTTCGTTTAGTAGAGTTATAGCAGGGGACATAACTTTCATGCTTTGCAGTACTTTTCTTAGCAGAGTTGTGACAGGGGCGTGAACTTTAAGTTCATTCTTTCAATGTGGTGTTTTAGTGTGTTTGGTTTTTACTAGAGTTCTATGAATATTTTCAATAATGATTTAGACACATTCGCAACTATCATCAAGGGCAACATTTTTAGTAAATTGTAATTATTTATTAGGGTTTTCTCAGCTGTATTAAAGACTTTGGTTGATAAGTGGACACTTTTTAGGGTTTTGAGTTCAACTTTTTGGTTATGAGACGAAGTTTTGGGGCTTGTTGTTATATTAGTTGTCTTTTGAAGTAACATTTTGGACTTTGAGTATACCTTTTTGACCTTTCATGTCTAACTATTTTGAGTTTGGGTTGTCTTTTTGACAAACTTTTGAGTTTGGGTTGTCTTTTTGACAAACTTTTGGACTTTGCATATAACATTTACGACTTTCGTGTCGAACAATTACGACTTTGGGACTAAATTTTTAGGCTTTTGAGTTCAACTGTTTGGTTATGCGACGAAATTTTGGGGTTAAGTGCTACATTAGTTGTCTTTTGGAGTAACTTTTTGGATTTTGCATATACATTTTTGAGCTTTGCATCTAACTATTTTGAGTTTAGGTTGTCTTTTTGACAAACTTTTGGACTTTGCATATAACATTTACGACTTTCGTGTCGAACAATTACGACTTTGGGACTAAATTTTTAGGCTTTTGAGTTCAACTGTTTGGTTATGCGACGAAATTTTGGGGTTAAGTGTTACATTAGTTGTCTTTTGGCGTAACCTTTTGGACTTTGCATATACTTTTTTTTTGACCTTTCGTGTCTAACTATTTTGAGTTTAGGTTGTCTTTTTGACAAACTTTTGGACTTTGCATATAACATTTACGACTTTCGTGTCGAACAATTACGACTTTGGGACTACATTTTTAGGCTTTTGAGTTCAACTGTTTGGTTATGAACCAAAATTTTAGGGTTTGGAACTAAGTTTTCTTACCTGAAATGATCATCTTTACTGTTGTCTGTCATTCGTTGAAGTGATAAAGATATGGAACTCCAAAGTCTAAGAGCTGAAGTAATCACCTTTAATGATGTATGTCGTTCGTTGAAGTGGGAAACCTTGGTATTAAAGCCTTCAGCGGTCAAAATGAGGTCATAGAACTCTTCTGGAATTGCCTTAGGGGTCAAAACGAGTTCAAGTAACCCACCACCCCGCATTTTTCCCCCACTGCTGACCCGACAGCCACTACCTACGCTTGGGCTAACGCGCTTTTCTGATTGGTTAATCCACCTGTCAGCCATTTCTTCGCCCCGCCTCCTATGTTAATACTCTTCTCTGATTGGTTAATCCCGATATCAAGCGATGATGGCATAGTCACTCGCTGATTAGCTAATTTATTCATTTCTTACCAGGTTATATTTAAACTAGACGGCGTTATAAGTTTGATTGATTCAAGGAAAGTTACTGTTCACACTAGCGGAGTTTTGCACCGTAAGTTGGCTTGTTTTCTCTTAAAGTATGTTAAGGCTTATCGATAACAGGTTATATTCGGTGTAGATGATTGAGACTATATTTTACGCTGTAAGTTTGAATGTTTTCTCTTAAAGTATGGTAAGACTTAACGATAACACGTTATTCAACTGTATTGATGTAAAGTAGTTAAGATAAGTAATGTTGAATGTAATGTTCCTTCATTTTTCTTATTGGTTGATTAAAGTATGATATACCAGACAACCGCCATACACCACACATACCACACTAGGCGCCCGGTATACAGCCCTCATGTCACACTAGACGCCCGGCATACAGCCTTATATCACACTAGATGACCTCCATACACCCTACATACCACACCAGATGACCTCCATACACCCCTCACGACACAGTAGACGACCTCCATACACCCCTCACGATACACTAAACGACCCCTATACAACCATCATGACACACTAAACGCCCTCTATACACCCAATATGACACACTAGACGACCTCCATACAACCATCATACCCCACTAGACGACCTCCGTACACCCATCACGACATACTAGCCGACCTCCATGTACCCATCATGGCACACTAGACGACCCCTATACAACCATCATGACACACTAGATGACCCCTATACAACCAACATGACACACTAAACGCCCTCTATACACCCAATATGACACACTAGACGACCTCCGTACACCCATCACGACATACTAGCCGACCTCCATTGACCCATCACGGCACACTAGACGACCCCTATACAACCATCATGACACACTAGACGATCCCTATACAACCATCATGACACACTAAACGCCCTCTATACACCCAATATGACACACTAGACGACCTCCGTACACCCATCACGGCACACTAGACGACCCCTATACAACCATCATGACCTTGGTATTAAAGCCTTCAGCGGTCAAAATGAGGTCATAGAACTCTTCTGGAATTGCCTTAGGGGTCAAAACGAGTTCAAGTAACCCACCACCCCGCATTTTTCCCCCACTGCTGACCCGACAGCCACTACCTACGCTTGGGCTAACGCGCTTTTCTGATTGGTTAATCCACCTGTCAGCCATTTCTTCGCCCCGCCTCCTATGTTAATACTCTTCTCTGATTGGTTAATCCCGATATCAAGCGATGATGGCATAGTCACTCGCTGATTGGCTAATTTATTCATTTCTTACCAGGTTATATTTAAACTAGACGGCGTTATAAGTTTGATTGATTCAAGGAAAGTTACTGTTCACACTAGCGGAGTTTTGCACCGTAAGTTGGCTTGTTTTCTCTTAAAGTATGTTAAGGCTTATCGATAACAGGTTATATTCGGTGTAGATGATTGAGACTATATTTTACGCTGTAAGTTTGAATGTTTTCTCTTAAAGTATGGTAAGACTTAACGATAACACGTTATTCAACTGTATTGATGTAAAGTAGTTAAGATAAGTAATGTTGAATGTAATGTTCCTTCATTTTTCTTATTGGTTGATTAAAGTATGATATACCAGACAACCGCCATACACCACACATACCACACTAGGCGCCCGGTATACAGCCCTCATGTCACACTAGACGCCCGGCATACAGCCTTATATCACACTAGATGACCTCCATACACCCTACATACCACACCAGATGACCTCCATACACCCCTCACGACACAGTAGACGACCTCCATACACCCCTCACGATTCACTAAACGACCCCTATACAACCATCATGACACACTAAACGCCCTCTATACACCCAATATGACACACTAGACGACCTCCATACAACCATCATACCCCACTAGACGACCTCCGTACACCCATCACGACATACTAGCCGACCTCCATGTACCCATCATGGCACACTAGACGACCCCTATACAACCATCATGACACACTAGACGACCCCTATACAACCAACATGACACACTAAACGCCCTCTATACACCCAATATGACACACTAGACGACCTCCGTACACCCATCACGACATACTAGCCGACCTCCATTGACCCATCACGGCACACTAGACGACCCCTATACAACCATCATGACACACTAGACGATCCCTATACAACCATCATGACACACTAAACGCCCTCTATACACCCAATATGACACACTAGACGACCTCCGTACACCCATCACGGCACACTAGACGACCCCTATACAACCATCATGACACACAAGACGACCCCTATACAACCATCATGACACACTAGACGACCCCTATACAACCATCATGACACACTAAACGCCCTCTATACACCCAATATGACACACTAGACGACCTCCGTACACCCATCACGACATACTAGCCGACCCCTATACAGCCCTTATTACACACTAGGCGAACTCCATACACCCATTGCTGCGATGAACATACTAGCAAAACAGAATGTATAAACTGTAAGGGTATTAAAGCGTACACCAAACGAACGCCTGGGCTTTTTAAACTAGAGTACGAAGGGACAGCTCTTGTTAGCTTATGTAGTAAGACGTACCACTGTAGTGGGGATTATGATAAAATCAGTTGTAAAGGGCTAAGCAAGCAACACAACAAATTAGATAAAGATATGTTTTTAGAGGTTCTCGCTACGCAAAAGGCCACGGGTGGGAAAAATGTAGGTTTCAAAGTCTTAAATAATTCCATATTTTCCTACAGTCAAACAAGAAATGCTCTTTCCTACTTCTATATAAAAAGAAAGGTAGCTGATGATAACGTCTCGACTACGCCTTTAGATATTTAACTCTTTACACTACCAGCTTAGCCTAACCAGGAATCTCTAACAGTATCACCCATTATGATTCATCGATGACACAAATCTAAGCAGCCGCCCAACTACCTAGCTATAAATAAATGTTATCCTTGTACTATATATTTACGCCATGTACTAACTATTTTTGTCATGTTATATAATATCCACTGTATGTTATACACCTATTGAGATAATAAAAGAATAAAATATATCTTTGTCTTCTGTTTTATATTGATTGTTTTTCATTGATGTTGTATAATCTACTAACCTATCACTATCGCTCAAGTACACCAAGCGCTCCAAAGTCAGCACATACCAGACATAAACAGGTCACTTCCGGGGTCACTGAGACTAGAGGTCAGCATCCGGACACGAACCGTCCTGGTTAATTCCCCCTGCGCCGCACGCTTTATGCGCGCCGCGCGCCGCCCTATATATCTTTGTTAATTTACGGGCCAAATACTATTCAAATACACCCTTGTATACTACTACTGTTGTCCATGCCATGACACCAAGCTATCCAGTATTTTCTCTCTTTATCGTCCGCGATCTCTCTTTCCTTTTATTTTGCCAGCTGTAACCAAGTATTCCAACTTTCTCCTTCTCGTGATTTGCCCCAAAAATGTTGATTGTTTCTTTCTGATGTTTTTAGGAGTTCCCTTTTATTGTTGGCCTCTTTGACAATTTATTCATTGTTCGTTTTAGCTGTCCAGAGAACTTTCAACATTCTTCTGAGCAATCCCATCTCTGTGGTCTCTAATCGTCTTTTCATTTGTTTGTCTACTGTCCATGATTCGCTTCCATAGGACAGAATTGGTTCTATATAGCACCGATGAACTCTCTTTCTCACTTATATTATATTGACATAGATTTGTTGCATAAGATATTTGTCATTTTCTGAAATGCTATTTTGGCCTGAGCTATTCTGCTTTTTATTTCTGTGGTGCATCTTCCATCTGATGTTATTATTGTCCAAGTATTTGACGCGTTGCAGAAAGTTCACAAGGCAGCTAAATAGAACAAAGGGGAAATTCTCAATGAGGTCAACACAAAAAAAAGCAGCTCGTAAGAAACATCAAAAAGAAGCAATCAACATTTTTCGGGCACATAATGAGAAGAGGAAAGTCGGAATACTTGGTTACAACTGGAAAAATACAAGGAAAGAGAGATCGCGGACGACAAAGAGAGAAAAGACTAGATAGCTTGGTGTCATGGCATGGAAAACAGTCAACAACAAAATTGATACGATGCTCGGTGGATAGAAGGATATGCTCGCCAACGCCAGCCGGTATAGCACATAATGATGTTGATGAACAACACCATAACACAAGATGAGCTGGTCACGTTGTCAGTACTTGTGTATATGTATCTTCTGATGTTTCCCCGAACGTTGCGCCGTGGCTGACACACTTTCTGGACCTTTGTTTGGCGTTGGAATTTTCCTTCTTGCAGGGTAGATGCCGGCCTGGGTCATTGGGCCCACACTGCCTGTGGTGTGTGTCTGGGCGTTCTCCCAGTCTTTCTTTCTCCCGATGTAACTGCTAGACAGCAGTGGTTTATTTTCTGGGGTGTCCTTCCCTGTGGATCATCATCATCTTTGTCATCATCATCATCATCATCATCATCAACCAAGCACCAAGCTTGCTGGCTTAGGTGATCATGTCTCTCCACAACCTTTGATCTCGACAATTATTTATCATTTCCGTTGTTGACCTTCTTCCAGGCCATTCTCTTAAGCTCTCTGGAATCTTTTCTATTTGATTCCCTGTATCTCTTCGTCCCTCAATTTTCCCAGTTGTTACAATATATTCCAGGTGTTCTCTTCTTATTACATCGCAAAAAATTGATGATTGTTTTTTTTTCCTAACATTGGATGGTAGCTCTATTTTTGCTTTGGCCTCTTTCTGAACGTTTTCATATCTCTTCTTAGCTGTCCATGTCTGCTGTCCTGTTGTCAGTGATTCACATCCATATGTTAAGATTGGCTCTACATAAAATTTAAGAACTGTTTTTCTTGTGTCTATTGTCTAAAATGGAATGCACAGTATCTTTATCTGTAGATAGATCTTTGAACTCGCCTCTTGCTCGCATGGCCTGTCCCAGCCTTGGACACAAGTGACGTTCTGTAGCTGATACAACAACTCAACTGGTTAGGGAAATATTCCAATGGTTCTTTAGCTCCTGCGGTCTGTTCTGCAGTGTCTGCTTCATGTTCACACGGGTGTAAATATCAATGAACGCGCGGATAGACTTGCTAAATTCGACTGGTGTTGAGCGCGGAAGGGCAACGGATCGCTACGACATTCATAATGCCCCCCAGGGACGCTGAACGGGGAAAAAACAATTCAAAACATAACCCTGAATCCGCAGCCACGAACAGGCTTAACGAATGTTATGTCAAAGTGGGAAATAGCAAGCGAGAACGCTACGCAGGGATCAAAGAAGACTTGTCAACTAATAATACCAGAGTTGTTAATTGTTACATGTTGATAGATGTTCTTCGGAGAAGATCTGAGCACTTAGGGACTTGTACGATGTGCAATGAGGATGGCATGTCGACTAAACTAGACTAGACTAGACTAAACTAAACTAGACCAAACTAGACTAGACTAAACTAAACTAAACTAGATTAAACTAGGCTAAACTAAACTAGACTAGACTAAACTAAACTAGAAATCACAACTAAACTAGACCAAATAGACTAAACTAAACTAGAATAAACTAAACTAGACTAATCTAAAGTAGACTAAACGATATTAAATTAAACGGAACTAGACTAAACTAAATTAGACTAAACTCAGCTAGACTAAATGAGACTAAACGAAACTAAACTAAAGTAGACTGGACTAAACTAAGCTAAAAAAGACTAAACGAAACTAAATTAATCTACACTACGCTACACTAAATTAAACTAAACTAGACTAGACTAAACTATACTAAACCTAGACTAAATTCAACTAAACTAAACCTGATTAAATTAGACAGGACTAAACTAAACACAACTAAATTAGACCAAACTAAACTAAACTATACTAGGCTAAACTAAACTTAACCAAACTAAACTAAAGTAGATATGCAGTCCTGTCCAAGATCAT
This sequence comes from Megaustenia siamemsis, assembly GCA_032433765.1. Lineage (NCBI taxonomy): Eukaryota > Metazoa > Mollusca > Gastropoda > Stylommatophora > Ariophantidae > Megaustenia > Megaustenia siamemsis. The sequence continues at coordinate 12,133,800 of JAVIAB010000156.1, read as the reverse complement.
TTTTTAAGCTGTAGTGCCACTTCGCTTTAAAAATAAAATCCCGCAGCGTTACCGGAGAAGACAATACAGCCATACCCCGATTTACGATTTAGGTTACGTTCTTAAAAGGAAAAAAAACTGTTCGCAATTCGAAAGTTGTATTGGACGATCTTGATCAATTTGAGATCGGACATAGAGATTACATTAGAAATGATAACTTTTTCGTGTTTTGTTTCGCTTTCCAATTTCATAAACAAAACGATCGGAACTAAATATAGAAAAAGACGTCATAACATGCAGATTTTCACATTGCGCGCACTCGTAACGTAACTCCGAAAAATCGTAATGCGAACGTTCGTAAATCGGGGCATGAATGTATGATTTTAACTTTCAATATTTTATTTTCGACCTAGCAGCGAACATCGTCATCATCATCGAGTGCCATCAACGCAACGAAGGTTGGCTACCATGGAGCGCCATTCTGCTCTGTCTCTTGCTGTGATGGTGCAGGTTGCCATAGACTAATTTGTCCATCTTTTAATGTTACTCGTCCGTGTCAGCCCTGGTTTGCCTCTGCCTCTTTCACCTTGTATTTTCCCCTCCAGGATTACTTTTAGTAGGCTGTTGCGTCTTTTTTAGCACGGCCCAAAAATCGCATTTGTCTTGTTTGAATTGTGTTTAGTAGTTCTCTTTTCATTTTTAGTTGTTTTAAGTCTTAATTATTTATTTTCTTGTCTTTTCATCCAATTTTTTTCACATTCTTCTATAAATGGGGCGAACAACTTAACCTAAAAGTACAGGGGACCCCTCTATTACTCGTCAGTACCAAGTAAACACAACACGACAACTAAATTATCATCAGGAAACAGCTGTGTCTACCGGCAGGGGGCGCATATTACGCGAGCTGGGATTTGCTCAAGGGGAAATAACTCTAAATAGAATAAATAACGTGAGAGGCAATATGGCGCCCATTTCCTATTTCAACGTGTTCTCGCGTGACCCCGTTTGTGTCCAATATTTTTGTCCTATCAATCATGGCCGTGAGTGGTGATTGGTCAATATTTCTTTGCCTGGACTAAAACAACTAGCCTGTCCCAATCATAGGTCGGTGTTTATTTGTTGTCAAAATTATTTCTCAGGGGTTGGAATACTTCATTTTATTGTTAATTAAACATCAACACATGAAATTAGTTCAACACATGAAAAGAGGCAAAGCTCCAGGTCCCGACAATATAACAATCGAAGAGATAAATGCATTAGGAGAGCTGGGAGTACAAGTCATAACAAAACTACTCTATGACATATATAACACTGGACATATACCTGAAGATCTATTAAAATCTATCTTTGTAGCTATACCGAAGAAGTCAGAAGCCACTGATTGTGAAGACCATCGCACTATTAGTCTCATGAGCCATATGACTAAAATATTACCAAGAATCATCATGAGACGTGTAAGGAACAAAATAAAACCAGAAATAAGTGAGGAACAATGTGGATTTGTGGAAGGAAAGGGCACCAATAATGCAATATACATCTTAAGAACATTGATAGAAAGATCTATAGAGGTAAAGAAATATCTATATATGTGCTTTATATTTATAAACTACACGAAAGCATTTGACAAAGTAAAGCATGTGGAAATAATCAATATGCTGGAGAAATTAAACATTAATGGGAAGGATCTGCGAATCATAAAAAAAACATGTACTGGCAACAAACAGCAGCTATACGAATTAACAACCAAACAGGACAATTCCAATTTACAAAACAAGGAGTCAGACACGGCTGTGTTCTGTCACCGGACTTGTTTTCACTTTACAGCGAATATATTATGAGATCAATAGTAAACAAAAAAGGAATTTAAGTCAACGGTCACAACATAAATAATTTACGATATGCGGATGGCACAGTCTTAATAGTAGAGACAGAGAATGAGCTACAAGAAATGATAGACATAATAGTAAAAGAAAGCAACAAGAAAGGTCTCAGTCTGAATAGTAAGAAAACAGAAGTAATGGTTATATCGAAGAAACAATCACCACCATCATGCAGCATAAAAATAAACGAGACAAATCTGAAACAAATGCAACGTTTGTAACACTTGGTCACAGTGATAACATCAGATGGGAGATGCAACACAGAAATAAAAAGCAGAATAGCTCAGGCCAAAATAGCATTTCAGAAAATGACAAATATCTTATGCAACAAATCTATGTCAATAAAAATGAGAAAGAGAGTTCATCGGTGCTATATAGAACCAATTCTGACCTATGGAAGCGAATCATGGACAGTAGACAAACAAATAAAAAGAATATTAGAGGCCACAGAGACGGGATTTCTCAGAAGAATGTTGAAAGTTCCCTGGACAGCTAAAGAGACCAATGAGGAAGTTCTCAAAGAAGCCAACACTAAAAGGGAGCTCCTAAAAAACATCAGAAAGAATTAATCAACAATTTTGGGGCACATCATGAGAAGAGAAAAGTTGGAATACCTGATTACAACTGGCAAAATAAAAGGAAAGAGAGATCGTGGACGACAAAGAGAGAAAATACTGGATAGCTTGGTGTCATGGCATGGAAAACAGTCAACAACAGAACTGATACGATGCACTGTAGATAGAAGATTGTGGAAAGACATGATCGCCTCCACCAATCGGTTTGGCACATAATGATGATGATGACTATATTCAGTACAGTCTTGAAGTGTGTGTTCAGTAGTCTGCGACGCCTGTTCACATGTACATGTGGCTGAGGATAAATCTTGAAGTGTGTGTTCAGTAGTCTGCGACGCCTGTTCACATGTACATGTGGCTGAGGATAAATCTTGAAGTGTGTGTTCAGTAGTCTGCGACGCCTGTTCACATGTACATGTGGCTGAGGATAAATCTTGAAGTGTGTGTTCAGTAGTCTGCGACGCCTGTTCACATGTACATGTGGCTGAGGATAAATCTTGAAGTGTGTGTTCAGTAGTCTGCGACGCCTGTTCACATGTACATGTGGCTGAGGATAAATCATGAAGTGTGTGTTCAGAAGTCTGCGACGCCTGTTCACATGTACATGTGGCTGAGGATAAATCTTGAAGTATGTGTTCAGAAGTCTGCGACGCCTGTTCACATGTACATGTGGCTGAGGATAAATCTTGAAGTGTGTGTTCAGTAGTCTGCGACGCCTGTTCACATGTACATGTGGCTGAGGATAAATCTTGAAGTGTGTGTTCAGTAGTCTGCGACGCCTGTGCACATGTACATGTGGCTGAGGATAAATCTTGAAGTGTGTTTACATGTGGCTGTGGTGTCTATTGTGTCCTGTTCTGAGGCGTGTAATGGTAACTTGTTATCATCTTTTCATATTATGGTGGGAGACAAGTAATAATAAATAAATATTACTATAGAGGGAGACTTCCGAGGAGATAATCAGCGAATCAATTCACAGGAAGAGGTATGTTGACAGCACTCGGAAAAAATGAGAAATAATCAACAGAAAAAAAACAAAGAACAATAGATGGATCGAAGCAGGATCGAACATGTACTCAGTGGTACAGCGCCTTGCCACGAACAACCAAACGCTAGGGAACACTGCCACTCAGCTAACTTCCGAGTGCTGTAAACATACCTCTTCCTCTGAATTGATTCATAATATGGTGGTCGTCTTGATTTGGCGTAGTTTTCGCATTGATTTGGTGTGTGTAGTTTTCGCATTGATTTGGTGTGTGTAGTTTTCGCATTGATTTGGTGTGTGTAGTTTTCGCATTGATTTGGTGTGTGTAGTTTTCGCTTTGATTTGGTGTGTGTAGTTTTCGCATTGATTTGGTGTGTGTAGTTTTCGCATTGATTTGGTGTGTGTAGTTTTCGCATTGATTTGGTGTGTGTAGTTTTCGCATTGATTTGGTGTGTGTAGTTTTCGCATTGATTTGGTGTGTGTAGTTTTCGCATTTAATTAGTGTGTGTAGTTTTCGCATTGATTTGGTGTGTAGTTTTCGCATTGATTTGGTGTGTGTAGTTTTCGCATTGATTTGGTGTGTGTAGTTTTCGCATTGATTTGGTGTGTGTAGTTTTCGCATTGATTTGGTGTGTGTAGTTTTCGCATTGATTTGGTGTGTGTAGTTTTCGCATTGATTTGGTGTGTGTAGCTTTCGCATTGATTTGGTGTGTGTAGTTTTCGCATTGATTTGGTGTGTGTAGTTTTCGCATTGATTTGGTGTGTGTAGTTTTCGCATTGATTTGGTGTGTGTAGTTTTCGCATTGATTTGGTGTGTGTAGTTTTCGCATTGATTTGGTGTGTGTAGTTTTCGCATTGATTTAG
>JAVIAB010000156.1:12077017-12124517 GCA_032433765.1 Megaustenia siamemsis | reverse complement strand
TCTCCAATTCGCTTCTATTCTCAGCAACTTCTCTCCCCTTATTTTTGATAACCTCATTTCTATTCCCCCTAATAATCTAATCTCTCCCTTGGTCATTCCCCACTCTACGTCATCTCGCATGTCCCACAAAACACTCGCCGCCGTCTCGGTAAAGAACGATTTCGTGTCAAAGGAACAAGCAGTTACCACTATAATCATGTGCCATTGTCGACAGCAACACGGAGTTTTCATTTGTTGATGCCAAAACTCAAGTGGGCAGACGCTTTCAAACAGATAAGCTTGTCTGTCAGAACATAGCCGTTGCTTCTTTATTGATGATATCAAGAATCGATCTTTCTGCACTTCTAAAAGGCCCATTGGTGGCGTGACAAGATTTCTTGGAAAGATACGAATAACTGCATATTGCTAGTCCAAGAAATGTGAATGATTTTATACTCACATGCGTACGCACATGCTTATACACACACATACACACACACAAATACCCGTCACGTCTCTTTGTCTCTCCCGTTTGTTCTTCTATCTCCTTTCTTGTTTCTCTCCCATCTTTTCTTCTCTCCCATCTTTTCTTCTCTCCCATCTAATCTTCCCTCCCATCTGTTTTCTCTCTCCCGTCTATTCTTCTCTCCCATCTCTTTTCTCTGTCCCGTCTATTCTTTTCTCCCATCTCTTTTCTCTCTCCCGTCTATTCTTCTCTCTCATCTCTTTTCTCTCTCCCGTCTATTCTTCTCTCCCATCTCTTTTCTCTCTCCCGTCTATTCTTCTCTCCCATCTTTTTTCTCTGTCCCGTCTATTCTTCTCTCCCATCTCTTTTCTCTCTCCTGTCTATTCTTCTCTCCCATCTCTTTTCTCTCTCCCGTCTATTCTTCTCTCCCATCTCTTTTTTCTCTATCGTCTATTCGTCTATCCCATCTCTTTTCTCTCTCCCTTCTATTCTTCTCTCCCATCTATTCTTCTCTCCCATCTCTTTTCTCTCTCCGTCTATTTTTCTTTTCCATCTCTTTTCTCTCTCCCGTCTATTCTTCTCTCCCATCTCGTTTCTCTCTCCCGTCTATTCTTCTATCCCATCTCTTTTCTCCTTCCCGTCTATTTTTCTTTTCCATCTCTTTTCTTTCTCCCGTCTATTCTTCTTTTCAATCTCTTTTCTCTTTCCCGTCTATTCTTCTCTCCCATCTCTTTTCTCTCTCCTGTCTATTCTTCACTACCATCTCTTTTCTCTCTCCCATCTATTGTTCTTTTCCATCTCTTTTCTCTCTCCCATCTATTCTTCTCTCCCATCTCTTTTCTCTCTCTCGTCTATTCTTCTCTCCCATCTCTTTTCTCTTTCCAATCTATTCTTCTTTTCCATCTCTTTTCTCTCTCGTCTATTCTTCTCTCCCATCTCTTTTCTCTCTCTCGTCTATTCTTCTCTCCCATCTCTTTTCTCTCTCTCGTCTATTCTTCTCTCCCATCTCTTTTCTCTCTCCCGTCTATTCTTCTCTCCCAACTCTTTTCTCTCTCCCATCTCTTTTCTCTGTCCCGTCTATTCTTCTCTCCAATCTCTTTTCTCTCCCCCGTCTATTCTTCTCTCCCATCTGTTTTCTCTGTCCCGTCTATTCTTCTCTCCCATCTCTTTTCTCTCTCCCGTCTATTCTTCTCTCTCATCTCTTTTCTCTCTCCCATCTATTCTTCTTTTCCATCTCTTTTCTCTCTCCCATATATTCTTCTCTCCCATCTCTTTCTCTCTCTCGTCTATTGTTCTCTCCCATCTCTTTTCTCTTTCCAATCTATTCTTCTTTTCCATCTCTTTTCTCTCTCGTCTATTCTTCTCTCCCATCTCTTTTCTCTCTCTCTCGTCTATTCTTCTCTCCCATCTCTTTTCTCTTTCTCGTCTATTCTTCTCTCCCATCTCTTTTCTCTCTCCGTCTATTCTTCTCTCCCAACTCTTTCTCTCTCCCATCTGTTTTCTCTGTCCCGTCTATTCTTCTCTCCCATCTCTTTTCTCTCTCCCGTCTATTCTTCTCTCCCATCTCTTTTCTCTCTACCGTCTATTCTTCTCTCCCATCTCTTCTTATGTCTTCTCAAAAATCGACATTTGAAATTTGTCGATAATGCATCGACAATCGATCGATGAAGTGAATTAGTGTTTCAACAATTTTGTAAAATAAAATGTATAGTAACAGTAAACGGCGCTGGAAATACCTTAGAATGGGTGCTAGAAGTCTACCTCGCCATCATATCCTTATATGTAGACAAGAAGAATAAAATGAAACGAGGAAGACCGAAACGAACCCAACATAGACCCATCATCATGAGAGTACAGCTATGGGTCTCAGAAAGAACCAAAAACTAAAACAGGTGATCTGACCGTCACACATGGACAATCATGACTTCTACCCTAGGCGCCTTATTTGGCCCGGAAGGATAATCAATCGGTCAATCAATAAATACTACATAATTATTCATTGACAATCGGCATGACACATGCTAATGCTTAAGTTCTATACAATTCGGGAACTATCCAATTTCACAAGCGGTTGGATAAATATTTGGAACATAAATTCGTTATTGGGATTAAACTAAACTTGTTGGGATAAACTTCATCACCAAGAAAAAAAAAAACTAATTTAAAGTTCAGCTTGTTTGACAATGTTTAATTTACCAGAATCCCTTCGATCTCGAATACTCGGAATAATGAACATGATATAATGAGATCTGTCAGAGTTATTTATATCCAAAATCATGAGATAGCGAACTCTAACGATGTCTCATTATCCAGGGCAATGGTTTCCAACTTGTTTGCTGTCTAATTTGCTAACTGTGTCACACATTTTCGCGAGTTGTCAAGAAAGGATACAATGTTACTGTCAGTACAAATGTGGACCGTGAGTTGTACTGTTGCAAGTTATCGACGAAACGCTGACTGCAAAGTTGCAAGTTTTAATAACAGATTTGACCTTAAACTGACAACAATATGGGGTTAAGGCATAAAAATGCGAAGCTGCAGTAAAGCTGAATGTGAGGAAAAATAAAAAAATAAAATAAAAAATGGTATGTAAGAAGCTTTACGTGATAAGTGGACGACACAGACTAAACAACGTTTCGGCCCAATAGGCCTTCATCAGGAACAAACAAAAAACACACACACAAAATGGGGGAAGGTTGTCATTAATAGGACCAGCTATAACTCAGTGGTTAGTGACATGGATTACGATGAACAAACTTCGGGTTCAATCCTGATCGATGGCTTCCGGGTTCACCCAGCCTTAAACGGGTACCGGATTTTTTTTCCATTTCTGGGAAAGTAAAGCGGCCCAAGCGTAATACCGATCACATTACCACAAAAGTCATGTACCGACGGTCTATAGCAATTATAGTTACTAACATCATAGTCCCTATACGCTACTTGGCGTGACGGGGCTCTTTACTTCAACTTCATCAATAATTGATGTAAAATATATACTGGTAATTGTTACGGGAACTTTCTCATTGTCAAGAATTGTTACTCCTAAATAATCTTTGTGAAGTAAAGATTCACTTATTGTGAAGAATTTATACACCAAAATAATCTTTGTGAAGTAAAGATTCACTTATTGTGAAGAATTTATACACCAAAATAATCTTTGTGAAGAAAATAATCTCTCATTGTGATACTCTCTTCTTAGATTATTTATTACTATAAATAATGCCATTATAACAATTATTTTGTAACAATATACGTGCGTTTTATTGTGACGTATCTCTCTTTATGTAGATATTTGTCGTATTGTGACTATCTGTCTTTATGTAGAGATTTGTCTTATTGTAACTATCTCTCATTATGTAGAGATTTGTCTTATTGTGACTATCTCTCTTTATGTAGAGATTTGTCTTATTGTAACTATCTCTCTTTATGTAGAGATTTGTCGTATTGTGACTATCTCTCTTTATGTAGAGATTTGTCGTATTGTGACTATCTCGCTTTATGTAGAGATTTGTCTTATTGTGACGTATCTCTCTTTATGTAGAGATTTGTCTTATTGTGACGTATCTCTCTTTATGTAGAGATTTGTCTTATTGTGACGTATCTCTCTCTATGTAGAGATTTGTCTTATTGTGACACTCTCTCTTTATGTAGAGATTTGTCTTATTGTGACGTATCTCCCTTTATGTAGAGATTTGTCGTATTGTGACGTATCTCTCTTTATGTAGAGATTTGTCTTATTATGACGTATCTCTCTTTATGTAGAGATTTGTCGTATTGTGACGTATCTCTCTTTATGTAGAGATTTGTCTTATTGTGACTATCTCTCTTTATGTAGAGATTTGTCTTATTGTGACTATCTCTCTTTATGTAGAGATTTGTCGTATTGTGACGTATCTCTCTTTATGTAGAGATTTGTCTTATTGTGACTATCTCTCTTTATGTAGAGATTTGTCTTATTGTAACTATCTCTCTTTATGTAGAGATTTGTCGTATTGTGACTATCTCTCTTTATGTAGAGATTTGTCGTATTGTGACTATCTCGCTTTATGTAGAGATTTGTCTTATTGTGACGTATCTCTCTTTATGTAGAGATTTGTCTTATTGTGACGTATCTCTCTTTATGTAGAGATTTGTTTTATTGTGACGTATATCTCTCTATGTAGAGATTTGTCTTATTGTGACACTCTCTCTTTATGTAGAGATTTGTCTTATTGTGACTCTCTCTCTTTATGTAGAGATTTGTCGTATTGTGACGTATCTCTCTTTATGTAGAGATTTGTCTTATTATGACGTATCTCTCTTTATGTAGAGATTTGTCGTATTGTGACGTATCTCTCTTTATGTAGAGATTTGTCTTATTGTGACTATCTCTCTTTATGTAGAGATTTGTCTTATTGTGACTATCTCTCTTTATGTAGAGATTTGTCGTATTGTGACGTATCTCTCTTTATGTAGAGATTTGTCTTATTGTGACGTATCTCTCTTTATGTAGAGATTTGTCTTATTGTGACGTATCTCTCTTTATGTAGAGATTTGTCTTATTGTGACTCTCTCTCTTTATGTAGAGATTTGTCTTATTGTGACTCTCTCTCTTTATGTAGAGATTTGTCTTATTGTGACTCTCTCTCTTTATGTAGAGATTTGTCTTATTGTGACGTATCTCCCTTTATGTAGAGATTTGTCTTATTGTGACGTATCTCCCTTTATGTAGAGATTTGTCTTATTGTGACGTATCTCTCTTTATGTAGAGATTTGTCTTATTGTGACGTATCTCTCTCTATGTAGAGATTTGTCTTATTGTGACTATCTCTCTTTATGTAGAGATTTGTCTTATTGTGACTCTCTCTCTTTATGTAGAGATTTGTCTTATTGTGACTCTCTCTCTTTATGTAGATATTTGTCTTATTGTGACTCTCTCTCTCTCTTTATGTAGAGATTTGTCTTATTGTGACTCTCTCTCTTTATGTAGAGATTTGTCTTATTGTGACTCTCTCTCTTTATGTAGAGATGTATCTTATTGTGACTATCTCTCTTTATGTGGAGATTTGTCTTATTGTGACTATCTCTCTTCATGTAGAGATTTATCTTATTGTGACTATCTCTCTTATTTAGAGATTTGTCTTATTGTGACTATCTCTCTTTATGTAGAGATTTGTCTTATTGTGACTCTCTCTCTCTCTCTCTCTTTATGTAGAGATTTGTCTTATTGTGACTCTCTCTCTTTATGTAGAGATTTATCTTATTGTGACTATCTCTCTTTATGTAGAGATTTGTCTTATTGTGACTATCTCTCTTTATGTAGAAATGTGTCTTATTGTGACTATCTCTCTTTATGTAGAGATTTGTCTTATTGTGACTATCTCTCTTTATGTAGAGATTTGTCTTATTGTGACTCTCTCTCTTTATGTAGAGATTTGTCTTATTGTGACTATCTCTCTTTATGTAGAAATTTGTCTTATTGTGACTATCTCTCTTTATGTAGAGATTTGTCTATTGTGACTATCTCTCTTTATGTAGAGATTTGTCTTATTGTGACTATCTCTCTTTATGTAGAGATTTGTCTTATTGTGACTATCTCTCTTTATGTGGCGATTTGTCTTATTGTGACTATCTCTCTTTATACAATTTGTTTTATGTCAGACTTCATTATTTAAAAGCACGCAGATTTCCTAATTGCTAGTGATATTGATATCCTCCTACTGATGTTAATATCATGTTACTGTTCTTCATATCATGTTACTGATATCATGTTATTGAAGTTGATATCATGTTACTGATATCATGTTCCTGATATCATGTTACTGATGTTGATATCATGTTACTGTTGTTCATATCACGTTACTGATATCATGTTATTGAAGTTGATATCATGTTACTGATATCATGTTCCTGATATCATGTTATGATGTTGATATCATTTTACTGATGTTCATATTACGTTGTACCGTCTTTGTGCCGATACCTGGCTACTAATGAAGAACTCTATTCTGTGTATAAATGTATATTGATTGAGCTGACCGCCACGATATATTGGTCATTTTGCTCAATTAATATAAATTTATACACCTAATTTATACACATTGTATATAAAGTATCTCTATTCATGTGTTCACTTTCTGCGCGGTTTCGCCTTATGTCTTTTGGCGTGTGCTGAGACTGCTACGATGGGGACTACAGATACCTTTCTTTGTTTGGGAGATGAGATATTAATTCGGATGATTCCACTGGCACGGGCGGTTGAGCAATTATGGATTTTAATTCGTTTGCATTGATACCGGGGCCTTCCATAACCAAATAACAAAAAATAACTCTATTCTGCGTCCTCAAGCTACGGCCACTTATTACTTGCAAGTTGATCACTGAATGAGGAATATATTATCTAAGTCGATTTGGGAAGGGGGGGGGGGTGTCGGACTATGTCCTTCCATTTGTCCCATCTGAAATAAATGGACCATGATCATTGATCAGGGAAGGGAAAACTTTGTTAATGTTATGGTTATTGTTATGGTTGGTTATTGTTATGGATATTGTTATGGTTATGGTTATGGTTACGGTTATGGTTATTGTTATTGTTATTGTTATTGTTATGGTAATGGTAATGGTTATGGTTATGGTTATTGTTATGGTTATGGTTATGGCTATTGCTATTGTTATTGTTATGGTTATGGTTATTGCATTGTTATGGTTATGGATATTGCTATGGTTATGGTTATTGTTATGGTTATTGTTATTGTTATGGTTATGATTATGGTTATTGCTATGGTTATGGTTATGGTTAGTTTTATGGTTATTGCTATGGTTATGGTTATGGTTATTGCTATGGTGATGGTTATTGTTATGGTTATGGTTATTGTTATGATTATTGTCATATTATGGTTATTATTATGGTTATTGTTATGTTTATGGTTATTGTTATGGTGATGGTTATTGTTATGTTTATGGTTAATGTTATGGTTATGGTTATGGAAGGCCCCGGTATCACTGCAAACGAATTAAAATCCATAATTGCTCAACCGCCCGTGCCAGTGGGTTCATCCAAATTACTAACTTATTTCCCAAACAAAGAAAGGTAGCTGTAGACCCCATCATAGCAGTCTCAGCACACACCAAAAGACATAAGGCGAAACATCACAGAAAGTGAACACAGCCATCTGTTCTCCACCATACGATATCATAATTCATCGTAAACAATCGGAATATCGAAACACAATCAAAACAGATGAAACACACAGCTCACAGTGTGCACAGAGCACTTAACTCAGTAGCTCCTGCAACAAGTCGGACTTGGAATATGAGGAAACTGCAATAAGGAACACTTTTTAGACATAGCCTTCAATGGTTCCTACCGCCTATCCACCATATTGACCGGAAGTTCACGTCCTCCCGAAAATGATGATCGTTATATTTTTTTTAATGTATAGCGCTTGATAATGTTAGGACATAGTTTTTGACTCCAAATCCGAACACATGAAACACAGTCGTCGGATTATCCCCGTCGCACATCAAACAACAGACCGTGAGATGTTTCTGTAATGTCAACATTAGCGTACGGTCGGTTTAGGGATATACGATGAGCCATTATGACGATGTTGCACACACAACAATGGCTGCGCCCATATATTCCCGCCTACTCCAGTGAATGCAGCCTACAACGAACGAAACACGGTTCAAAATCCCTAAAGTGAAAATATAGGTTGACTTGGTAGAGTCCACATTAATGAGTTGTAACATGTAAATATTTTGTGTCAAACAATTCTAACGTCAAACGACCTTGGAACAGCACTCAATGTGTTGACGTAAACCGCATATCAACTCTAGACGGTGGAAGGTCGCATTCACAACACTTGACTTGTCAAAATAGAATATTGCCTGTGTGTACGACAGCGCATCATCGGCGCAGATTTGTTAAGAAAAACATCAGATTGACTTTAACGCAGAAAAGTGCATTGGGGAGCCGAAATTAATCAGTCCCCAAGTGCATTTTCTGCAGTGGTCAAGAGAACGTGAACTTCGTTCCACCATCTTGGAAACGAAAGTCGTGGAAGAAAAAACATGCGAGGAAAGAATCGTTGGTTGCTACCACCAACAGCTGTCGAAATCCTCCACTTTGCTTCCCAAATACATCAATGCTATAGAATACCTTTACCTTATGAATCTTTTGGTTGTATCAATCGCGCTATTGTTTTTAGTGGTTTATCTCCCTTTTCATTCTATCATGATTTTCAATTTGTTATTAAGTCTCTTCGTATGTTCAAATTATCTTAACTTGCTTTAGATTGTGTTCAACATATTCTCTAATATTCATCTCAACTGTTTTAAGACTTCATTAACTGATTTCTTCTAATATTCTTCTCAAATGATTCGCTTCATTAACTGATTTCTTCTAATATTCTTCTCAAATGATTCGCTTCATTAACTGATTTCTTCTAATATTCTTCTCAAATGATTCGCTTCATTAACTGATTTCTTCTAATATTCTTAACAATTGCTTCAAGACTGCATTAACTGATTTCTTATATTATTCTTCTCAACTGCTTCAAGACTTCATTAACTGATTTCTTATATTATTCTTCTCAACTGCTTCTAACTGCTTCATTAACTGATTTCTTCTATTATTCTTCTCAACTGCTTCAAGACTTCATTAACTGATTTCTTCTATTATTCTTCTCAACTGCTTCAAGACTTCATCAACTGATTTCTTCTATTATTCTTCTCAACTGCTTCAAGACTTCATTAACTGATTTCTTCTATTATTCTTCTCAACTGCTTCAAGACTTCATCAACTGATTTCTTCTATTATTCTTCTCAACTGCTTCAAGACTTCATTAACTGATTTCTTCTATTCTTCTTCTCAACTGCTTCAAGACTTCATCAACTGATTTCTTCTATTATTCTTCTCAACTGCTTCAAGACTTCATTAACTGATTTCTTCACAGACCTCTCAATTTCTTCTCTTCTAGGTAAACCGACATTTTTGGGGTTTCAATTATATTTTCCGTTGTTTTATTCAATATCCATGTTTCTGATCCATATAAATAATTTCGGGTGGACACTAGCGTTTGAAGCTCGGTACGCTTGTTGGTTTTTTTTCCCTCTTTGTTGGTGTTGTTACTTCCTTAATAGGCTTTCAAATTTGCAACTGAATTGCGTCCTTCCAATACTTTTTCCTTTCAAGTTCGTGTGGAGCATAGGTCTTCACACACACTTTCAGCTTCGTGTGGAGCATAGGTCTTCACACACACACTTTCAGCTTCGTGTGGAGCATAGGTCTTCAACAGACACTGTCAGCTTCGTGTGGAGCATAGGTCTTCAACAGACACTTTCAGTTCCCTGTGGAGCATAGTTCTTCAACAAACACTTCCAGCTCCCTGGTTAGTGAAGGACTCCAATAGAAACAGTCATGTCTTCACCATCATCGTTATCTCTGCTTCAATCTGTCATGTCTTCACCATCATCGTTATCTCTGCTTCAATCTGTCATGTCTTCACCATCATCGTTATCTCTGCTTCAATCTACCATGTCTTCACCATCATCGTTATCTCTGCTTCAATCTACCTTGTCTTCACCATCATCGTTATCTCTGCTTCAATCTGTCATGTCTTCACCATCATCGTTATCTCTGCTTCAATCTGTCATGTCTTCACCATCATCGTTATCTCTGCTTCAATCTGTCATGTCTTCACCATCATCGTTATCTCTGCTTCAATCTGTCATGTCTTCACCATCATCGTTATCTCTGCTTCAATCTACCATGTCTTCACCATCATCGTTATCTCTGCTTCAATCTGTCATGTCTTCACCATCATCGTTATCTCTGCTTCAATCTGTCATGTCTTCACCATCATCGTTATCTCTGCTTCAATCTACCATGTCTTCACCATCATCGTTATCTCTGCTTCAATCTGTCATGTCTTCACCATCATCGTTATCTCTGCTTCAATCTACCATGTCTTCACCATCATCGTTATCTCTGCTTCAATCTACCATGTCTTCACCATCATCGTTATCTCTGCTTCAATCTGTCATGTCTTCACCATCATCGTTGTCTCTGCTTCAATCTGTCGTGTCTTCACCATCATCGTTATCTCTGCTTCAATCTGTCTTCTCCAAGAATATTTTAAATTAAATGCGTTGACCGCGTCATTTTGTCAGAAACAAACTAATAGAACATAGAAGCAGTAGAAAAGCAGAATTAAACAAAACACATGCAGCGGTTACAGTATGGTGAACGCACTTAGTTGAGAAGGACAAACATGCTAAGTAATAGAAAGACCAAGTGAAAAAGAGTGGGTGAAACAATATGATCACCCAAGCTACACTATGCGACCCAGCTAACTAAAAAATTAGCTATCGCGGCCAATTTTTTGTAGTTAGCTGAGTGGCAGTGTTCCCTAGCGTTTGTCTTTTCGTGGCAGGGCTCTGTGCCACTAAGTACGGGTTCGATCCTGCTTCGGTTCATTCATTGTTCTTTGTTTTTTCTGTTGTTGATTATTTGTTTTTTTTTTTCCGAGTGCTATAAACATACCTCTTCCTGTGAATTGATTCGCTGATTATCGCTTCGGAAATTTCCCTCTGTTATAATATTCATGTATTATTATTTGTCTCTACACTATGCGACACTTGATAGTGATGCTGCTAATTGCCATTTAGGATCGAAGGGAGACGAAGGCGTGCCCCCCAGCAGCAGAGCTGGAAGTTGTCAGCGACACATAGCTGATGGCTTGCGTCAGGATCGGTGAACCAGAACCATCCAGACCCTGCTCCACCTCTCCGTGGTGCCTCCAGTAACAGACTAACCTGCCTAGTCTGGCCAAGCGAGCAGGGATTGAAGAGGGAGAGAGAGAGAGAGAGAGGGATCGAAAGCAAAGGAAGAAATGAAAACAGTTAGGAATGATCTGAAAGTCTAAATGAAGTTGAAAAACTTAAAACAGAAAAGAATAAAACATGCGTAAGCTAAGGGTAAACAATATATTTACAAAACGTAAAGGTTTTTCTCCAAATGTTGATCAAAGAGATGATTATTCTTCTATTGCTGTTTCTCAGTGATTGATGAGGTGTTTTTTGTGGGGCGATGTGTCGGTGTTTGTGCCAGGTTATTTCTCAACAAAATGAGGTACCTATTTAAGGCTGGATGTAGTTAGGAGCCGTTGATAGGGGAAAAACCTGACCTTGACACGAGTAATTCAGTTCACTAACTACTGAGGGAGGGAGGGAGGAAGAGAGAGAGGGAGGAAGAGAGAGAGAGGGAAGGATGGATGAAAGGATGGATGTAAGGATGGATGAAGGGAGGGAGGGACAGAGGGAGAGAGAAAGTATGGAACCAGGAAGGGATGAATGGAGTGATGGATGGAGGGAGGGAGGGAGTGTTGCAGGGAGGAAGAGAGAGAGGGAAGGGATAGATGGAGGGAGGAAGAGGGGAGAAAGAAAGGTATGAATGAAGAAAGATAAGGAGGGAGGGATGAAGAGATGGATGGAGGGAGGGAGGAAGGGAGAAGGAAATAGAGGGATGAAGCGAGGGAGAAAGGGATGGAGGGAGGAAGTACGGGAGGAAGAAAGGAAGAAATGGAGTAAGGACGGATCTTGTCCCTACTCGAGCGTTACGTACACGGAATAAAGAGTTAGTTTCCATATTTACTTGAGCTTCGGTATGTTTGTGCAGTGTGTCCAGCACTATGCCAAGCCGACTTCCTGCATCAGAGAAAGGATCCTCAGTAACTTGTATTTAAGATAGTGTGAACCTAGAAGCTGGTGAAACGAACTTACTCCTTGTCCACAGTTGATCAATTCACTAACCACTTCGCTATCGGTGATTTTTAAGAAACAAAAACGTCAGGTGTAATTAAATGTTCAAATGACGGAGATAAGATCAGAAATGAAGAACTGAAAAAAACAGCTTTAAATAATCACACTACGTGAATACATACAAAAAACAAAAGATACAATAGTTTGGCCTCGTGATAAGATATAACCAAAGCTCAACACAATGAGCCTTCAATAAAGGCTGCAAGAACACCAGACACAAGGGTCGACTACGAAAAAGATGGATTGGTGGAATATTACAAACACTGGGGGAAAAAAAAAGAAACAGCAGGAGAGGCCACAGAAGAGACAAAAAAATCGCGATTTATATCTCCCCGCTTAATAAAAATGTAATGCTAATGTACTGAAGTCCAAAGAAATTAGGTTAAATACTACAATAAAAATGTTCAACTCCAATGTTAAGTCAGTTCTATTATATGGCTGTGAAACATGGAGAATAACAAAATTGACAATCATAAAGATACAGACTTTCATTAATGGATGCTTACGCAGAATAAAAGGATGGAAATGGCAGGACAAAATCACCTAACATAGAATTATGGAAATGTACCAGTCAAATACCAGTGGATAAAGAGATACAGCGAAGATGATGGCGCTGGATAGGACACACACTGCGGAAGCCAACTGAGAGTATTACACAACAGGCCCTTTTTTGGAATCCGCAGGGGGAAAAACGAAGAGGAAGACAAGAAATTCTTGGAGAAGACAGACAGAAGCAGAGATGAAGATGATGGGGAAGACATGGAATGATCTTAAAAGAAAGGCAAGAAACAGTACGGCCTGGAAAGTGTTTGTTGAAGACCTATGCTCCATAGGGAGCTGAAAGTGTTTGTTGAAGACATATGCTCAACAGGGAGCTGAGCGTGTTGTTGAAGACCTATGCTCCACAGGAAGCTGAACGTGTTTGTTGAAGACCTATGCTCCACAGGGAGCTGAAAGGTAGAATAAGAAGAATATCTCCCGCGACGCTAAAAGGCAAATGAGAATGAAATTACAAAGCAGAAGAAGAAGAAACAAAATGTATTAAAATGGCTGTACAGTACTCAGCATTTGTGAAAATGCCCCTACTAAGGACACAGCTTGAGGACCACTGAACCCGGCGTCTCGTTATTTGTTTATTTGCTTATATCGTATAACGGAGTTAAACCCGTAATTGACAAACAAATGTTAATATTTAATCATGAATATGTTTGTTGTATCAGGTCTTCCATTAACAGACATAGAAGACTGCACTCTATGACCTGCCACTTCGATCTCCCACCACTACATCTCGTGTTGTCTTTTATTTTTTCATGCATTAGTTTATCCCTCTTACGTTGACCGGATACAGTAATCAAGAAAAGACGATGTTCATATTTGGACATGTGGTGAGAAGAGATAATAACCGAAAGGCAAAGCAAACCCTCATGTGGAAAATAGGTAAGAGGAAAAGAGGAAGACCCAGAGAGACACTGGGAAGAACATTTATGAGAGAGGCAAGAGCAGCAGGAATCGGCTCCCTCAATGAGATAGAGCTGCTTGCACAGAACAGAGACAAATGGCGAGATTTGATAGAATATCTTTAAAAGAATTGAAAACTGCTAGAACAAAAATTCAGATAAGAGGAGTATCTTGGTCTACACCCTATGGGCCGGCTACGTCTCGAAAGGTCACTAGATAGATAGATAGAGTTTATCCCTCAAGGATTTATTATCAAACTCCACTGGTTCCATTGCATTAGATGATGTGTAGCTTAGAAGTTGGATTCAGACCGTGATACGTACAAACAACGCGTCTCTCTATTACGTAAGATGTACCATGATTCTCAAGTCATGTCTCCATATTTTGAAACGTAATTAATTAAACTTTCGATTTTTAAATTGTAGAACGGAATGACGTCACTGCAGGCGGGACATTCCTGTATCTTTACTCCTCAGTTCCAGCAAACAAGAACGAGTTCATCTCGATCGTTCATACTGTTCTAGTGACCGATTTGCGTTCTGAAAAAATGGTGCTCAGCTCATGATGCACACTTACGGGTCGCTGTAGCGTCGTGGCGGTCAGCTCAACTTTCACGTCGAAATCGTGCAGACTTTATGGTCACCGATTAGTCACCAGCGGCACGATTTATTTATTAAATAACTGCAGCTAAATAATAATAGTAAAGTAAACAGCCCAGGTCGGGAGCCACGATAGCTCAGTAGTTAGTGAACTGGACTACAAAGGACAAGAGGTAGGGTTCGATCCCAACCGACGGCTTCGGATTCACCCATCCTTTAATGGGTACTGTATTTTTTTCTTCTGGGAAAGTAAAGCGGCACGGGCGTAATACCGACCACATTACCCCAAAAATCATGTGCTGAAGATCTGTAAAAATTATAGTCACTAACACCATATTCCATATACCCCACTTGTGACGTTGCTCTTTTAAAAAAAAGTAAAGTAAAGAGCCCCCGTCACGCCAAGTGGCGTATAGGGAATATGATGTTAGTGACTATAAATTTTACAGACCTTCAACACATGATTTTGTGGGTAATATGGTCAGTATTACGCCCGTGCCACTTTTCTTTCCCCAAAAAAATTTGGTACCCATTTAAGGCTGGGTGAACCTGGTATCTGTCGATCGGAATCGAGTCCGACCATTTGTTCTTTGTAGTCCAGTTCACTAACCACTGAGCTATCGCGGCTCCCTTAGATAACAATGATGACATTAACCTGCTCAAACATTTCAGCAAATATAAATCATCATCATCGAGTGCCGTCTCCGCAACGAAGGTTGGCTACCACGGAGCGCCACTCTGCTCTGTATCTTGCTTTGATGGTGCAGGTTGTCGTAGGCTTATTAGTCCATCTTTTGATGTTACTCGTCCATGTTAGTCTTGGTCTGCCTCTGCCTCTTTTACCTTTTATTTTCCCCTCCAGGATTACTTTTTGTGACTTACTGTTGCGTCTTTTAACATGCCTCAAAAATCACATTTGTCTTGTTTGAATTGTAAAAATAAATAAGTAAATAAAATTGATAAATCGTGTGTTAAGAATTAATTATTACTCTTTCCTTAACCAAAAAAATACAATAAGAAATATTATTTTGTATGCCGTAAAATCCGGAAGTTGTGCCGAAACAGACCCGCGGGTCATAAAGTGGAGACTTTTGGCGTAGTTAAATGATGGGGGGTGTAAAGTGTAAACAGTGGAGGTCACCTAACGTAGCCCTAAAGTCGACACTTGACCGTTGATCTGATCTCATCGCGTCTGCTGGCAGCACATTGTCGCACGTTCGTCAATACCAGCCCCGGATGCTGGCGATTTTAAACGAGAGATTTGTTTAACTAACCGAGGAAAAGACGAAAGTCAAAAATAAATCCGGTCTCACTGTGTCATGTATCGACAACACAGTGTTAGTGCCCATAATTTATTGATATATTAAGGTTGGGTGGTAAAGAGTTAATTTTAATCATGTCAATGCTCAGATGTCGAAGACTAAGATGGCTGGGAGCATCCCAAAACAAATACTATATGGTGAACTAATACACGGAAAAAGACAAATCGGCAGACCTAAACTACGATATAGAGATATCTGCAAATCATCTCTGAATGACTTCTCCATATGTGAGTATGACTGGGAACTTCTGGCAAGTGGTCGCACATCATGGAGAGCATGTATAAGGAACGGTACAACATAATTTGAGACTGTGCTAAGGCAAAACTTCGAAGAGAAAAGACTTGTTCATTCTGTGGTTGTGTGTGTGTGTCAAACATTGGTAGAATTAGCTACGTGAGAAGCTGTTCGACAAAAACAAAACCTAAAAAAAAAAATACACAATAACCTCTACTAGACCGTCTGACAAGACGAAAAGGGTCATGTCATGTTGGGTGGTCTGGGAGTAAGACGTCCACCTCTGCATAAGAAGGTCCTGTGTTCGAAGCGCACAACAGTGATTTTTTGTGTAATCGAATCCGTCGTTTCTTCTTAGTCGTCGTGAGATTTGATAACCAGAATTCTGGGATAAGGTAAAAAAAAAAAAAAAAAAAAAAGAACCGGATGTCCGGTGCACATAAACAAAAAAACTCTTGGTAGTTGGAAATCGAAAAGAGTAGTATAAAAATTACAAAATTGAAAGCAAAAATATTACAATTTACTCGAAAACGTTACAACTCTCGACGATAACACAAATGTGATTACTTCTGGTATCGGAGAACATCTGCCTAAATGGCGACAGGCATAATCCACTTACAGAAACGAGAAGTAGACTAGTTTGTCCATCTAGGAAGAATGAAAAGTGATTCCTTTCCATACAAAACATATATTGAAAGAGAGGAGAGGTCAGAAGAGCAAGAGGCAGACCCAGAGTAAGATGTACAGACAACATCACAGAAGCGCTACAATAACCTCAACTGACAATGAGTGAAACCGTTAAAAGAGCGAGACATAAAAAAAAATAAACATACAATGGCATTGAGCAGCTAGGCTAAAATAAGTCAAGACAAACTACAACGTTTCGGGAGAAGCCTTCATCGGGTATAGCAAACGAACTATACACATAACACAAACATCCAAACTAGCTAACGTAAACTCAACACAGCACGTGTGTAAACGTAACATGAAGACTCTCAACATAAACCCGCAGCCTGGGATACGATGACATGCAGACCTATCTTTGAAAACACACTCTAAAGCTCCAACTCAAACAAGAAGCAGACAGATTTATTAACAAATAACATTTACGGCGAACTAATAATAGACAAATAACATTTACGGCGAACTAATAATAGACAAATAACATTTACGGCGAACTAATAAGAGACAAATAACATTTACGGCGAACTAATAAGAGACAAATAACATTTACGGCGAACTAATAAGAGACAAATAACATTTACGGCGAACTAATAAGAGACAAATAACATTTACGGCGAACTAATAAGAGACAAATAACATTTCCTAGGGACGCTGCAAAATTCATAGGCAGTTGTGTCTGACAGAGTTTACTTACTATGTGGGGCATAGACTCAGGGCCGCCTTAACGCACAGGCCCGTTGGACATTTGCCCGGGGGGCCACGATCATAGGGGCCCCATGCGAATATGTTGTAGGGTTTCGGAAAACCCGTATAAATGTTAGTATTATTTTATAAAAATCTCATAATTTGTATTTATATGCGAACGGGCCCTTTTTGTAAATATCATGTGTAATACCATAAAACATGCAAATAAAATCTCTTTTCTCTGTTTTTCATGTTTAATGTTGATTATAGTTGCAGCTGTACAGCATGTTTTAACAACAATTTTGTTGAAATTAGCATAGTGACAATAAAATAAATAATACATCATTTTAAATATTATCAACCATTTAATTTTTATTCCTGCGGAGAGGGGGGTGGGGGGGCAGCACTCTTTCTTTGCCCAGGGGCCCAACATTATTTATATGCCCAGGGGCCCAAAATGGTGTAAAGACGGCTCTGCATAGACTATCAACAAGAAATCTCATATCTTTTCTGTTCTTTCCGGTTTCTTTTGTAATCTTTTGTAGATGCAATTTACGAAGAAGAGGCAGGCCATTGGGGACATGGTGACGATCCATACATGATGACATGAAAGATAGTGGCAGGCCATGGCGAGAGTTGTCCATGCTTGCATCAGACCGGATTGGGTGAAGATCTCTTGGAGACAAATAATAATAAATGAATATTATAATAGAGGGAAACTTCCGAGGCGATAATCAGCGAATCAATTCAGAGGAAGAGGTATGTTTACAGCACTCGGAAAAATTGACAAATAATCAACAGAAAAAATATGGACCAAAGAAGGATCGAACCCGTACTCAGTGGCACAGCGCCTTGCCACAAAAAGCCAAACGCTAGGGAACACTGCCATTTTGGTCCATTTTTTTTCTGTTGTTGATTATTTGTCAACTTTTCCGAGTGCTGTAAACATGCATCTTCCTCTGAATTGATTCGTTGAAGATCTCCTGTGAGTGCCCTAAGAAGTAGAAGAGGAAGAAGAAGAAGAAGAAGCAGAAAAGAAGAAAAAAGTAGAAGAAGAAGTAGACGAAAAGAAGAAGAAAAAAGAAGAAGAATATAAAGGAGTCGATGTTTCAGTGATATCTGCCTCAAAATGTCGTTCCAATGTATTTGTAGCACTTGCCTGTTTTCTTCTTCCCTGTGAGTATCAGGTGAGAACTTATTTGGTAATTCTTGTAGTTGGCTTTCGAAATGTATTTTTCTCGTTCATGCATCTCTTTCAGCTATTTACCTATTCATGTATTTCTTTCATCTATTTCTTTTTCATGCATCTCTTTAATCTGTTTTTCCTCATTTTCCATATAATAATAGTGTTGTTCATTTTCTATAGAATAATAATGTTGTTCATTTCCCTCATATATTAATTTTGTTAATTTTGTCTGGAATAATAATGATTGTATTCATTTTCTATAAGATAATAATTTTGTTCACATTCTCTAGAACAATGAGTGTGATTACTTTCCTCCTATAAGACATTTTTGTTCAACCTTACAACCAACATTGTTCATTTCCTCTAGAACAATGAGTGTGATTACTTCCTCCTGTAAAAACACTTTTGTTCAACCTTACAACCAACATTGTTCATTTCCTCTAGAACAATGAGTGTGATTACTTTCCTCCTGTAAAACACTTTTGTTCAACCTTACAACCAACATTGTTCATTTCCTCTAGAACAATGAGTGTGATTACTTTCCTCCTGTAAAACACTTTTGTTCAACCTTGCAACCAAGATTGTTCATTTTGTCCCCAATGTTGAAGATTATGTTCATTCCTCTCACTTATGAACACATCATTACACATTTCCCAATAAATGCAAATTGTGTTAAAGACATTGTTATTAGGGAAAATGGAGAAAAACAGATGAAAGAATATACTATCAACAAAACAAATGACAGCAGGGCTGAAACTAAGAATAGCAAAATGTTACATCTTCTCAATATCCTATATAGTGCAGAAACATGGACATTAGACAAGAAAACAGAACAGAAAATTGAAGCCTTTGAAATGTGGATTTATAGAAGAATAGGTAGAATTGGATGAAAAGAAAAGAAAACAAACGATGAAGTTTTAAAACAACCGAAAATAAAAAGAGAACTACTAAATTCAATTAAGACAAGACAATTCAATTTGGGGGGCACGTTAAAAGGTACAACAGCCTACTAAAAGTAATATTGGAAGGAAGAATACAATGTAAAAGAGGCAGAGGCAGACCAAGACTAGCATGGACGATTAACATTAAAAGATGGACAAGTCAATCTATGACAACTTGCACCATAAAAGCAAGAAACAGAGTGGAATGGCGATCCACGGTAGCCAACCTTCGTTGCGGAGACGGCACTCGATGATGATGATGATGATTAAAAACATCTTCTTGTGGAGACTGCGACACTACAATCCATTAATATTTTTGGGACACCTTGTAGGATACTTGGACCTAAAGAGCAATTTTCTAATAAAAAGAGGTAAATAAATGAGGTCATTGCCAAAATAACCAGGCCCTAAACCTGTCCGTTGTCCTGAGAGAATCTGTGAGCTGGATGACAAAGCACACAACAGATATCGCTTCATTGGGCATAGATAATAGATGATTGTGCTCGTGATTGTGTTCTGACATCAGCAAGATAGATGGGCAAGGTCAGTCTTAAATTAAAATAATGAAATGAATAGCTCGAGGCCAAGACGAGTGCATAAAATAAGATCAGTGTGTCCGAAAGAAAGAAGTGGAGCATGTGGTTTTTTTTTGTTTACAAAGGATAGGTGTGATGTTTTGAACATGGTCTTCGGAGCTGGCTAAAAATAGCCTTCGTGATTTAATTTGACAGAGATAAGGCGCATACAAGATACTAAGGGAAGATTGCAGTTATGACGTCAGGTACCCGAAAAGTTTCGACTTCACCAGTTCACAGACAGTAGAAGACGTATCTCACAGACAGTAGAAGACGCACTCACATACAGTAGCACGACATACTCTCAGACATTAGCAAAAGATACTCACAGACAGTAAGTAGCAAGATATACTCACAGACATTAAGTAGTAAGACATACTCACAGACAGTAAGTAGCAAGACATACTCACAGACATTAGCAAAAGATACTCACAGACAGTAAGTAGCAAGATATACTCACAGACAGTAAGTAGCAAGTAATACTCACAGACAGTAAGTAGCAAGACATACTCACAGACATTAGCAAAAGATACTCACAGACAGTAAGTAGCAAGATATACTCACAGACAGTAAGTAGCAAGTAATACTCACAGACAGTAAGTAGCAAGTAATACTCACAGACAGTAAGTAGCAAGTAATACTCACAGACAGTAAGTAGCAAGTAATACTCACAGACAGTAAGTAGCAAGTAATACTCACAGACAGTAAGTAGCAAGTAAACTCACAGACAGTAAGTAGCAAGTAATACTCACAGACAGTAAGTAGCAAGTAATACTCACAGACAGTAAGTAGCAAGTAATACTCACAGACAGTTAGTAGCAAGTAATACTCACTGACAGTAAGTAGCAAGTAATACTCACAGACAGTAAGTAGCAAGTAATACTCACAGACAGTAAGTAGCAAGTAATACTCACAGACAGTAAGTAGCAAGTAATACTCACAGACAGTAAGTAGCAAGTAATACTCACAGACAGTAAGTAGCAAGTAATACTCACAGACAGTAAATAGCAAGTAATACTCACAGACAGTAAGTAGCAAGTAATACTCACAGACAGTAAGTAGCAAGACATACTCACAGACAGTAAGTAGCAAGACATACTCACAGACAGTAAGTAGCAAGTAATACTCACAGACAGTAAATAGCAAGTAATACTCACAGACAGTAAGTAGCAAGTAATACTCACAGACAGTAAGTAGCAAGTAATACTCACAGACAGTAAGTAGCAAGACATACTCACAGACAGTAAGTAGCAAGACATACTCACAGACAGTAAGTAGCAAGTAATACTCACAGACAGTAAATAGCAAGTAATACTCACAGACAGTAAGTAGCAAGTAATACTCACAGACAGTAAGTAGCAAGTAATACTCACAGACAGTAAGTAGCAAGTAATACTCACAGACAGTAAGTAGCAAGACATACTCACAGACATTAGCAAAAGATACGCACAGGTAGTTAGTAGCAAGACATACTCACAGACAGTAAGTAACAAGTAATACTCACAGACAGTAAGTAGCAAGTAATACTCACAGACAGTAAGTAGCAAGTAATACTCACAGACAGTAAGTAGCAAGTAATACTCACAGACAAAAGAAGTTGTGTTTGTGATACTGTTTCAAGACTCACCAAGCCGAAGAACAGTCGCGACAAGATTGTGTATGATTATAATAAATGCGGACGATTATCAACGATAAAGAGCGTAAGAGATTGTATACTATAAAGAGAGTGATTGTTTGTGTAAATAAAGGGAGTGGGAGATTAAAGGTAAAGAGGGCAAGAGATTGTATTAAACATAGAGGGCATGGTATTGTTTACGATAAAGTGGGCGGGGTGTAAGAATTTTCTAAATAAAGAATGTAAGATTGTATATATGATAAAGAGATGAATAATTTATTTTAAAAAATAATAAAATGAAACTGTAGACGACAAAAAAGACGTAGGATTGTAAGAGATGCCAAGGTGTGAGAGATTGTAATAGGATAAACTGGGTGAGAGATTGTATATGGTAAATGTGCTGAAGATTGTATAGGATAAAGTGGGTGAGAGATTTTATAGGACAAAGTGGGTGATAGATTGTATAGGACAAAGTGTGTGAGAGATTGTATAGGACAAAGTGGGTGAGAGATTGTACAGGATAAACTTGGTGAGAGATTGTATGGGATAAACTGAGTGAGAGTTTGTATAAGATGAACTGGGTGAGAGATTTTATAGGATAAACTAGGTAAGAGATTGAAATAAGATAAATTGGGTGAGAGATTGTATAGAATAAAGTGTGCTGAAGATGTATAGGATAAAGAGGGTGAGAGATTCTATATGACAAAGTGGGTGAGAGATTGTATAGGATAAAGTGTTGAGAGATTGTATATGGTAAAGTGTGCTGAAGATTGTATAGGGTAAAGTGGGTGAGCGATTGTATAGGACAAAATTGGTGAGAGATAGTATAGGATAAACTGGGTGAGAGATTGTATAGGACAAAGTGGGTGAGAGATTGTATAGGACAAAGTGGGTGAGAGATTATATAGGATAAACTGGGTGAGAGATTGTATATGGTAAAGTGTGCGGAAGATGTATAGGGTAAAGTGCGTGAGAGATTGTACAGGACAAAGTGGGTGACAGATTGTATAGGATAAACTGGGTGAGAGATTGTATAGAACAAAGTGGGTGAGAGATTGTATAGGATAAAGTGGGTGAGAGATTGTATAATTTCAAGTGTGTTGAAGATTGTATAAGATGCAGGACGAGAGATAAAGATATGGGTGAATGAGATGTATCCAACATTTATCTCTTTTCTGATTACGTTTAATAAGATCATCAGTAGCGTGCTGGTTATCGCCATGATTTTACTATAAAGTCAACCTGTATTTGAAGACAAGGGTGCCTAACAGCAGCAGAGGTGGACGCCCTCAGCACCCCTCAGCTGATGGCTTGCGCCTGGACCGCTAAACCAGAACAATCAAGACCAACTCCACCTCCTTGCGGTGTTTCTTCTAACAGCCTAATCGGTGTAGACTGATCAAGCGAGTAGGCATCGAAGAAGAAAGACAACCCGGTACCCTAAAATGTCGTGCTGAAGTCGGATGCTTTGGGTCGAGAGGCGCAAATATCAGAGTTCTACTGGAAACTACAACATTACGTACCTGCGCTCTATTAACGTCCTTCTAAAGACTGATGACGAGGATGAGAATACATTATTTTAGTACTCATCTGTTGAACGACAGAAAGAAAGACATCATCATCATCAAGTACCGGGGCGTAGGTGATCATGTCTCTCCACAACTTTCGATCACGACAGTTATTTATCATTTCTGTTGCTGACCTTCTGCCAAGCCATTCTCTTAAGCTGTCTGGTATCTTTTCTCTTTGCTTCCCTCTATCTCTTCGTCCCTCAATTTTCCCAGTTGTTACAATATATTCCAGCTGTTCTCCTTCTCATTACATCGCCAGAAAATGATGCTTGTTTCTTCCTAATATTGGAAAATTAGCTCTCTTTTTGCTTTGACCTCTTTCAAAACCTTTTCTTTGTTCTTCTTAGCGGTCAATGGTATTCTCAACATTCTTCTGTAAAACCACATTTCAGCAGCCACCAGTGATTTTCTTGTCTGTTGTTCTATTATCCACGATTCAGATCCATATGTTAAGACGGGCTCTACATAAAATTTAAGAACACTTTTTCTTTTTCTATTGTCAAAAATGGATTGCACAGCATCTTCCTCATTTGCTTTGGAAAGCTGCCTTTGCTTGAGCCATTCTGCATCTCAACCTGTTGCACATCTACCGTCTGATTTTAACATTGTTCCCAGATATTTACATTCATTTACCTGTTTTAATATTGTTCCAATTGTCT
Organism: Megaustenia siamemsis; assembly: GCA_032433765.1. NCBI lineage: Eukaryota > Metazoa > Mollusca > Gastropoda > Stylommatophora > Ariophantidae > Megaustenia > Megaustenia siamemsis. The sequence goes on along the minus strand of JAVIAB010000156.1, from coordinate 12,100,742 downwards.
TTATTGAGAGTTGCGGTGAAATCTTTAAAGAAAAGAAGAAAGAAAGAAAGATAGACAGACAGAAAGACAGGTAAACATACAGACAGACAGACAGGCAGACAGATAGAAAGAAACAAAGAAAGAAAGAAAGACAGACAGAGAGACAGACAGACAGAAAGTAAGTAAGAAAGAAAGACAGACAGAGAGACAGACAGACAGAAAGTAAGTAAGAAAGAAAGACAGACAGAGAGACAGACAGACAGAAAGTAAGTAAGAAAGAAAGACAGACAGAGAGACTGACAGACAGAAAGTAAGTAAGAAAGAAAGACAGATAGAGAGACTGACATACAGAAAGTAAGTAAGAAAGAAAGACAGACAGAGAGACTGACAGACAGAAAGTAAGTAAGAAAGAAAGAAAGACAGACAGACAGACAGAGAGACAGACAGACAGAAAGTAAGAAAGAAAGAAAGAAAGAATATCTATGTTGAAGATCAGCTAGCTGCTCTCCAGATGCCCTAGGACAGCGCTACTGAATGACACCCAACGTCTGTACTGTAGAGTGCTGATGGCACTGTTGGAAGGTGGAGAGGTGAATGAGCATGCTTGTTTAAAAGAGAAATCTCTTTCCATAAAAATGTGAAAGTGTTTCTCTCCATTTTTCCTTTTCTATTTCTATCAGCTAGAAGATGCTATGGTAGTGGGAACATGTCTGAGCTTAGAATTCTTAATTCAAAATCTGTCCATCCTTGTCTACTTTTGTTGATTTTTTCCATATTTTATTAACAAAACCAACAGCACTATCATTAACCATGCTAATATCCTGATTAATTCGAAATCTCTCAGTTATTTAATTTTGTCGATTTTTCAATTTTTTTCTTAACACTGTCAACAAGCACTGTCATTGAACAATCTGATGTTCTTATTAATTCGAAATCTGTCCGGTATCTACTTTTGTCGATTTTTTTCCCCATTTTTAACTAACACGGACAACATCACCGTCATTGAACAAGCTGATGTTCCCATTAACCGCAGCAATGTTAAGCTGCCTTTGTTCCACCCTGATCTGTGCTTTCTCTCAACAGCAGCAAAAAAAAAAAAACGTTAATTTCCATTGCAAATGCTCCACTTGTTCATTTCCTCTTCTGAAGGAGTTCAGCCAGAAAAAAAGCCAAATAATCAAATAAGCCAAAAATGTTTCACAACGCCAATGAATTTTAAATAAAAACAAAATTCTGGAATTTTGGCACCAAAAAAAATATAAAAGCCTAATTGGCAACCTGGACAGGCCTTGTGACAGTTGGATTGGGCTGATTGCTGTCCAAATTCCGATCCAAATTTCACTTGTTAAAGTTAAATAAATTCCGAGATGTATGAGTAGAGAGGCGTACGAGAATCTGGCCTCAGTTGTATAATAGAGAATTAAAATAATTGGTTCTTAAAAGGCCTTTGAGATCTAACGTGAAGCAAGTTTGTGGAAAATATACTGAATGCTTGTGGAATTTCTGATAGAATAGTCTTGTTTTCCCTTCTTTTACCCATCTGATGTTGCCGGAATCGTGGCAGGCGAGACAAGGGATGTATAATGTAATCTGGGGGTAAAGGCATCAGATGCATCAGGATTCCAAGCTGCTGTAAAACTAATGAAAAGAATGAAAAATGTAAAGCTGACCCACAACGTTGTTATGTTTTTGTTTTCTTCCTCACATACGTAAAGCTATAACAATATTGAGCCGCACCGTTGTTTTGTTTTTCTTTGGTTTCTCAAATCGAAATGCTGCAACCATACCTCTTTTTGTAAGCAAAATTGTAAACCTTTATAATGAAGTTTAATATATGAAATTGTTACATTGCTTGTGTGCTTTTAGTCACTTCCCGTTTGGAAGTGTTGTGAAAAGATGGAGGTAATGACAGTTACCAGGGCATTAATCTGGTTAGAGTCACAAGATTACACCCAAACCTGTATACCGAGTGATTCGATGAGCATGATAAGAAAAGTGGAGACGGGCTCTGTACGCATGCGACGTGTAGAGTCATTGCAGAAGTCAAAAATACGTAAGTCACCTATGACTACGTCCCTGGAGATGCGGGAGTACGGAGAAATGAAAGAGCGGACAGGTTGGCTAGCTGCGCTGTCGTTGAAGACGGACAACCAATGGATCGTGCGGACATCATCAGTGTCCTCCGGGATGTGGGAAGGGCACAGGACTTCGACAACCATGAGTCCACGTCACTCCTTCGAATGAAAGAGATGGGAGTTAAGATAGGCACAACCAGAAACGAGAAACTTAGTGGGCGTGTAAGACTTGTCAACAAACACAGAACTGGAGTCGTCAGTCGCAGATCACCGTGGGACTTTCTGAGGACGGGATCTGAGTACCTATGGACATGTTCAGAGTGGAACGATGATGACCCGCAAATAACTCAACGTAATGTCGTTCTTTGGCGATTCTGGACTCTGTTAGAATAGAAGTATTCTTGTTCTTGCATGTCTTTTATTTCGTCTGTCTATCTCTTCCATGATCTTCCGGTTGCCCTCTGTCCTGTTATGAGACAGAAAACCTCTGATGTTTTATTCTGGTTTCAATCTTACAAAGTGTCCAAACCATTTCATTTGTTCTATCTATCTGCCTGCCTGCCTGCCTGCCTGCCTGCCTGCCTGCCTGCCTGTCTGTCTGTCTGTCTGTCTGTCTGTCTGTCTGTCTGTCTGTCTGTCTGTCTGTCTGTCTGACTGTCTGTATGTCTGTCTACCTAACTATCTATCTATATATACATATATACAGATACAGTTTGAACCTCTAAGAGTGAAAATGAGTTATAAGAAATGTTGGACATTATAGTGAAAGAAAGCAAAAATGAGGGACTTAGCCTTAATAGCAAAAAGACAGAAGTAATGGTAACAACAAAGAAAAAGACATCACCTCAGTGCAAAATAACGATAAGTGGAACGATATTAAAACAGGTAAATGAATTTAAATATTTAGGAACTTTGTTAACCTCAGACGGAAGATGTACAAAAGAAGTGAGATGCAGAATGGCTCAGGCAAAAGCAGCTTTCCAAAAAATGAGGAAGATATTATGCAATCCATTTTTGACAATTGAAACAAGATAAAGAGTTCTAAAATGTTATGTAGAGTCAGTCTTCACATATGGATGTGAATCATGGACAATAGGACAACAGACAAGAAAGTCACTGCAGTTTTTAGAAATGTGGTTTTATAGAAAAATATTGAAAATACCAAGAAGAGTAATGAAAACGTTCTGATAGAGGCCAGAGCAAAAAGAGAGCTAATTTCCAATATTAGGAAGAAACAATCATCATTTTTTGGCCATGTAATGAGAAGAGAACAACTGGAATATATTGTAACAACTGGGAAAATTGAGGGAAGAAGAGATAGAGGGAAGCAAAGAGAAAAGATACCAGATAGCTTAAGAGAATGGCTTGGGAGAAGGTCAACAACAGAATTGATAAATAAATGTCAAGATCGAAAGTTGTGGAGAGACATGATCACCTTCGCCAGCAGGCATGGTACAAGATGATGATGATGATATATATATTCCAGGAACGATACAATTCTGATCTTTTTTTCTCATTAACATATTCGATATTCTTTTTTATATTTGTGTGTTTGTTATCTTTGTGTTGTTTGTTATCTTTGTGTTGTTTGTTATCTTTGTGTTGTTTGTTATCTTTGGTCATGTATCACATGTCAGAGGTTGTGATCTTCTGTGTGTGACTTTGATCAGTGATCATTTTTGTCATGACATAATAATAACAATGATTAAACACGCTAACTTCACTTACACAGTTAACCATATAGTAGCCTACGTCGGCCATAGTTTACTACAGTAGCCTCCGTCGGTCATAGTTGACTATAGTAGCCTCCGTCGGTCATAGTTGACTATAGTAGCCTCCGTCGGCCATAGTTTACTACAGTAGCCTTCGTCGGTCATAGTTGACTATAGTAGCCTCTGTCGGTCATACTTGATTATAGTAGCCTCCGTCGGTGATACTTGACAATAGTAGCCTCTGTCAGTCATACTTGACTATGGTAGCCTCTGTCAGTCATACTTGATTATAGTAGCCTCCGTAAGTCATACTTGACTATAGTAGCCTCCATATGTCATACTTGATTATAGTAGCCTCCGTAAGTCATACTTGACTATAGTAGCCTCCGTAAGTCATACTTGATTATAGTAGCCTCCGTAAGTCATACTTGATTATAGTAGCCTCCGTCAGTAATACTTGATTATAGTAGCCTCCACTAGTCATACTTGATTATAGTAGCCTCCATATGTCATACTTGATTATAGTAGCCTCCGTCAGTAATACTTGATTTTACTAGCCTCCGTAAGTCATACTTGATTATAGTAGCCTCCATATGCCATACTTGATTATAGTAGCCTCCGTAAGTCATACTTGATTATAGTAGCCTCCATCTGTCATACTTTATTATAGTAGCCTCCATCTGTCATACTTGATTATAGTAGCCTCCATCTGTCATACTTGATTATAGTAGCCTCCGTCTGTCATACTTGATTATAGTAGCCTCCACTAGTCATACTTGATTATAGTAGCCTCCATCTGTCATACTTGATTATAGTAGCCTCCGTCTGTCATACTTGATTATAGTAGCCTCCGTCTGTCATACTTGATTATAGTAGCCTCCGTTAATCATACTTGATTATAGTAGCCACCGTCTGTCATAGTTGAATATTGATATTCCAGCGCCCCTAGAAATGTTATTTTTTTCTTTTCTTTCTCCGTGTATTCTCTTTCTCTATGAATCTGTCTGCTTATTGTTTGAGTTGAAGCTTTACAGTGTGTCTCCAAATATTGCGGTATGCAGCTATGTCTTCCCAGGCTGCACGGTTTATGTTCAGAGTCTTCATGTCACGTTTACACACGTCTACAAATTAAAGTTGTGGCAGCCACTTAGTCCATTTGCCACCTACTAGTGGTCCATAGAGAATGCTTTTTTGTATGGGGTCATCTTTCATATGGTGCACATGGCCAAGCCATCGTAACCTACGTTGTTTGAGCAGCGTGTAGATGTTCGGGAGGCCTGTGCGAGTCAAGACCTCCACGTTTGTCACTTTATCCTTCCTTGTGATACCAAGAACACGGCGCAGACATCAAATGTGGAATACATTTAGCCTTCTCTCCAACTTTGCAGAAGTTGTCCAAAATTCGCTAACCGTATCGACTAATTAAATGACATGAACGGGAGTGTCACTTTGACATAATAATAACAATGATTAAACACGCTAACTTCACTTACACAGTTAACCATATAGTAGCCTACGTCGGCCATAGTTTACTACAGTAGCCTCCGTCGGTCATAGTTGACTATAGTAGCCTCCGTCGGTCATAGTTGATTATAGTAGCCTCCGTCGGTGATACTTGACAATAGTAGCCTCTGTCAGTCATACTTGACTATGGTAGCCTCTGTCAGTCATACTTGATTATAGTAGCCTCCGTAAGTCATACTTGACTATAGTAGCCTCCATATGTCATACTTGATTATAGTAGCCTCCGTAAGTCATACTTGACTATAGTAGCCTCCGTAAGTCATACTTGATTATAGTAGCCTCCGTAAGTCATACTTGATTATAGTAGCCTCCACTAGTCATACTTGATTATAGTAGCCTCCATATGTCATACTTGATTATAGTAGCCTCCGTCAGTAATACTTGATTTTACTAGCCTCCGTAAGTCATACTTGATTATAGTAGCCTCCATATGCCATACTTGATTATAGTAGCCTCCGTAAGTCATACTTGATTATAGTAGCATCCGTAAGTCATACTTGATTATAGTAGCCTCCATCTGTCATACTTGATTATAGTAGCCTCCATCTGTCATACTTGATTATAGTAGCCTCCATCTGTCATACTTGATTATAGTAGCCTCCACTAGTCATACTTGATTATAGTAGCCTCCATCTGTCATACTTGATTATAGTAGCCTCCGTCTGTCATACTTGATTATAGTAGCCTCCGTCTGTCATACTTGATTATAGTAGCCTCCGTTAATCATACTTGATTATAGTAGCCACCGTCTGTCATAGTTGAATATTGATATTCCAGCGCCCCTAGAAATGTTATTTTTTTCTTTCTTTCTCCGTGTATTCTCTTTCTCTATGAATCTGTCTGCTTATTGTTTGAGTTGGAGCTTACAGTGTGTCTCCAAATATTGCGGTATGCAGCTATGTCTTCCCAGGCTGCACGGTTTATGTTCAGAGTCTTCATGTCACGTTTACACACGTCTACAAATTAAAGTTGTGGCAGCCACTTAGTCCATTTGCCACCTACTAGTGGTCCATAGAGAATGCTTTTTTTGTATGGGGTCATCTTTCATATGGTGCACATGGCCAAGCCATCGTAACCTACGTTGTTTGAGCAGCGTGTAGATGTTCGGGAGGCCTGTGCGAGTCAAGACCTCCACGTTTGTCACTTTATCCTTCCTTGTGATACCAAGAACACGGCGCAGACATCAAATGTGGAATACATTTAGCCTTCTCTCCAACTTTGCAGAAGTTGTCCAAAATTCGCTAACCGTATCGACTAATTAAATGACATGAACGGGAGTGTCACTTTGACATAATAATAACAATGATTAAACACGCTAACTTCACTTACACAGTTAACCATATAGTAGCCTACGTCGGCCATAGTTTACTACAGTAGCCTCCGTCGGTCATAGTTGACTATAGTAGCCTCCGTCGGTCATAGTTGATTATAGTAGCCTCCGTCGGTGATACTTGACAATAGTAGCCTCTGTCAGTCATACTTGACTATGGTAGCCTCTGTCAGTCATACTTGATTATAGTAGCCTCCGTAAGTCATACTTGACTATAGTAGCCTCCATATGTCATACTTGATTATAGTAGCCTCCGTAAGTCATACTTGACTATAGTAGCCTCCGTAAGTCATACTTGATTATAGTAGCCTCCGTAAGTCATACTTGATTATAGTAGCCTCCACTAGTCATACTTGATTATAGTAGCCTCCATATGTCATACTTGATTATAGTAGCCTCCGTCAGTAATACTTGATTTTACTAGCCTCCGTAAGTCATACTTGATTATAGTAGCCTCCATATGCCATACTTGATTATAGTAGCCTCCGTAAGTCATACTTGATTATAGTAGCATCCGTAAGTCATACTTGATTATAGTAGCCTCCATCTGTCATACTTGATTATAGTAGCCTCCATCTGTCATACTTGATTATAGTAGCCTCCATCTGTCATACTTGATTATAGTAGCCTCCACTAGTCATACTTGATTATAGTAGCCTCCATCTGTCATACTTGATTATAGTAGCCTCCGTCTGTCATACTTGATTATAGTAGCCTCCGTCTGTCATACTTGATTATAGTAGCCTCCGTTAATCATACTTGATTATAGTAGCCACCGTCTGTCATAGTTGAATATTGATATTCCAGCGCCCCTAGAAATGTTATTTTTTTCTTTTCTCTCTCCGTGTATTCTCTTTCTCTATGAATCTGTCTGCTTATTGTTTGAGTTGGAGCTTTACAGTGTGTCTCCAAATATTGCGGTATGCAGCTATGTCTTCCCAGGCTGCACGGTTTATGTTCAGAGTCTTCATGTCACGTTTACACACGTCTACAAATTAAAGTTGTGGCAGCCACTTAGTCCATTTGCCACCTACTAGTGGTCCATAGAGAATGCTTTTTTGTATGGGGTCATCTTTCATATGGTGCACATGGCCAAGCCATCGTAACCTACGTTGTTTGAGCAGCGTGTAGATGTTCGGGAGGCCTGTGCGAGTCAAGACCTCCACGTTTGTCACTTTATCCTTCCTTGTGATACCAAGAACACGGCGCAGACATCGCATGTGGAATACATTTAGCCATCTCCCTACTTTGCAGATGTTGTCCAAAATTCGCTTCCCGTATCGACTAATTAAATGACATGAAAACGGGAATGTCACTTGACATGATCTTCCGTTTAAAATAAACATATAAAGATATGGGGCAGCTAAACTAATGAAAGGAGAAGACAAACTCCCACGTTTCGCCAAAAGCCTTCATCAGATATAGCAAGCAAATTATACCAATCAATCCGAACCTGAAAACACAAGATAGATCTTAAAAAAAAATGGCGGACGAAGACATTGGCCAGGATTTTCGTAGAGGTTGGATATAAGATTAATAGACAATCGGGCAGGTAGGATTTAATTGGGTCAAAAGAATGATGTTATATGTCGCCCATTCTCTTTTGTTAACATTAATGAGACATGTTATAGAAGACGTTCACAAAGGAAGACGTAAAGAAGGTTTTCAACATTTGAAGACGTGGGATACTGTCATGATCCCTCGACAAAATATATTCAGGATGAACCAAACAGATTACACACACAGACAGTAAACGAGTTAGATTGTCTTATCATCATCATCGAGTGCCGTATCCGCAACGAAGGTTGTCTACCATGCAGCGCCATTCTGCTCTGAATATATATGTTGTATATTATCATCATCATCAAGTACCGTGCCTACTGACGTAGGTGATCATGTCTCTCCACAATTTTCGATCTCGGCAGCTATTTATCATTTCTGTTGTTGACCCTCTGCCAAGCCATTCTCTTAAGCTGTTTGTTATTTTTTCTCTTTGCTTCCCTCTATCTCTTCGTCCCTCATTTTTCCAGTTGTTACAATATATTCCAGTTGTTCTTTACTCATTACATGGCCAAAAAATTATGATTGTTTCTTCCTAATATTGGAAATTAGTTCTCTTTTTGCTTTGACTTCTTTCAGAACATTTTCATTACTCTTCTTAGCTGTCGATGCTACTCTCAACATTCTTCTGTAAAACCACATTTCTACAGACTCCAGTGATTTTCTTGTCTGTTGTCCTATTGTCCATGATTCGCATCCATAGGTTAAGACTGGCTCTACATAACATTTAAGAACTCTTTTTCTTGTTTCTATTGTCAAAAATGGATTGCATAGTATCTTCCTCATTTTTTGGAAAGCTGCTTTTGCCTGAGCCATTCTGCATCTCACCTCTTTTGTACATCTTCCGTCTGAGCTTAACATAGTTCCCAAATATTTAAATTCATTGACATGTTTTAATATTTATTATCTTGTATATAGATTGTCTAAAAACATAAAAAGAACAGAGATTTTCGTTCTACAAGAAATCTACATCAATTTTCTCATATCTCTTGCTTTCATGTGCGTTCTAATATTAGGAGATCTAGAACCTGCTGGAGACATCGTTTATGAGTTGAATCTTTTGTCCAATCACGCTAACGAATAGAGGAGTTTGCATTTCAAGGCACAGAGTCGGTGTCTGTTGGAATCTCTGAACCTTCAAGTTGACAGTTATGCTTTCTGGGAATAGATAACTGCAGACTGCCATCTTTGGAAACACACTCTAAAACTCAAGCAAGAAGCAGACACATTCATAGAATAGGAGAATACACGGCGAAAAAAAGGGGGGGGGGAAATATCTCACTTCCCTTGGCGTTGAAAAATCTATAGTCAATTATGGCTGATGGAGATTACTAGTCAATTATGGCTGATGGAGATTACTAGTCAATTATGACTGACGGAGATTACTAGTCAATTATGACTGACGGAGATTACTAGTCAATTATGGTGCTTCTATAATAAAAACTAAAACTGATTACTAACTTCTTTTCTAACTTCTTTCTTTCTAACTTTCTTTCCTAACTTTTGACTGCTTCTTTTCTAACCTTCTAACTTTCTAACAAATTACTAACTGCCTTTGGCAGTTCGGCCGAAGCCGGACTTAGCTGACTTAGTCTACATTCTGACTTTAACTTCCTCTGTCCTAACTTGACTTAAACTGTTGTGCAGGAGTTTAAATACTCAACTATTCTCTTCCACCTGAAAATTAGTACCCAATCAAAATCGTCGGGCAGCGCTCTTCTGGTCACCTGGGTTGGTCGCTGCCCACTATTCTGTGACCAACACCTGAACTTTCCCTAGATTAACGAAAACACCTTGTTTTCGCAAACTCTCTATGACCTATTCCGTCCTGGCAGCTATTTACCTGACAGTAACACCATGAGGTCAATGCATGCTATCTGTGTGATGGTCACTTACAATAACAACTTGTTGTGATTTGGAAAACCCGAGTGGAACATCGTGGAGATCTGACAGTAACGCCATGAGGTCAATGCATGCTATTTGTGATGGTCACTTACAATAACAACTTGGCTGAAATAATTTATCTCCTCTCACCCACAAACTTGGCTGAAGGAATTTTCCATGGACTTAACTATTGTGTGTCGTCCCAATTCAGGACATCACCTCCTTCCGTCCCACTTCTGTGTATTCCCCTACATGAACCTCTAATCTCCCTTAACTTCTGACTAACTTGTTATTCTGGAAAGTTACTATACTTCATTGTCACTGCTATAATCTATTGAAAAGTGGTTAACAACTCATGCCCCCATGCTTCCACTAGCTTTACTGTTACAAATTATGGCTTACGCAGACTACTAGTCAATTATGGCTGACGCAGACTACTAGTCAATTATGGCTTACGCAGACTACTAGTCAATTATGGCTGACGCAGACTACTAGTCAATTATGGCTTACGCAGACTACTAGTCAATTATGGCTTACGCAGACTACTAATCAACTATGACTAAAGGAGGCTACTAATCAACTATGACTGACGGAGGCTACTAGTCAACTATGACTGAAGGAGGCTACTAGTCAACTATGACTGACGCAGACTACTAATCAACTATGACTAAAGGAGGCTACTAGTCAACTATGACTGAAGGAGGCTACTAGTCAACTATAAGTGACGCAGGCTACTAGTCAACTATGACTAAAGGAGGCTACTAGTCAACTATAACTGATGGAGGCTACTAGTCAACTATAACTGACGTAGGCTACTAGTCAACTATGACTAAAGGAGGCTACTAGTCAACTATAACTGATGGAGGCTACTAGTTAACTATGACTGACGGAGGCTACTAGTCAACTATGACTGACGGAGGCTACTAGTTAACTATGACTGACGGAGGCTACTAGTCAACTATGACTGACGGAAGCGACTATATACATTGCATATTTTTTCCTCTAAACACTATCCACATACACATTCATATATTTCCGTTGAACACTGTCCACATTCACATTCCCATGCCCGTGTGGCTGCCGAGGCCCAGACCACGGTCAGCGGAGACAAGGATACAGCCACAGTCGCTTGCGACACATACCGTAAGGGGCTACCAACCAATGGAGACTGAGGACAATGTCTTCGCTGGTGTTACGAAGTTAGTACATGTGAGCTGAAACCATCTTCAGTGCTTTCGCTAGTGTGTGATGGGTGCACTTCATTCTGAGTGACCTGCTGAGAAGATGTGAGCACTATGGTGTAGTTCGTTGTGAAATGAAGATGATCTGGCGATTATATGATTAAACCATTTACATTTTTAAGGAATATTGTAACTCAAGATATGGGAGAAGGTGACAAATACACTCAAGGAGATAAATAAAGCCAGAATTGGTTTTTTGGATATATACCTCTGTGCACGCGGCAGTTCCATGCAATAAGATGGCTGATAGGTTGGCAGTGTCTGCCATTGAGAAAGAGACCCTACAAATGGGCATGTATGATATGGAGACGACTTTAAGAGAACAGCTCTCACAAAATGGCGACAGGAAAGCTAAGGATAACCCACGTGTCAAAGGAATGGTGAAACATGGCGTAATGAGGGACAGAAAGCAGGAAAAGCTTCCTTGGTTGAAACGAACGCAACACGTTCATTCTATGCAGGACAGGAACAATCAGTAGATGAACACGTCGATAGTTGCTGGAACGAGCGGCAGAGCGGATATGGGAACGCCCCGACTGTTGTGACGTCAGTCCAAACTAAAGACTATAGGTTTTGTCAATTTCAACAGTGTGATACTCCACCCATTGCGATAGATAAGCTAAAGATATATCACAGTCGAGTACTTATTATTTTTTTTTATTCCTTGTTAGAATCATCACCACTGCACACTGGACGAGCCCATAGGTATTCGAAATCCGCCTCCAGAACCACGATAAAATCCGAGAACAATCCTAGCCCCCGAACATGAACTCCATTGCACGTCCTGGGATCCACTGTGTATGTCGAATTTTGCTGAAAATGTTGCCCCGACAACGGCCATTTTGTGTCTTGTCAATGCTTCTACAGGGAGCCGCGATAGCTCAGTGGTTAGTGAACTGGACTACAAAGCACAAGAGGTAGGGTTCTATCCCAACCGACGGCTCCGGGTTCACCTAGCCTTAAATCGGTACCGGATTTTTCCTGGGAATGTAAAGCGGCACGGGCGTAATACCGACCACATTACCCCAAAAATCATACGCTGAAGGTCAGTAAAATGTATAGTCGCTAACACCATATTCCCTATACGCCACATGGTGTGATGGGGGCTCTTTACATTATTATTTGTTTAACAATGCTTCTACAAAGATCCCAGTGTTGCGGAATAGCAGAGATTGAAAAGCACAGACTCACATACATTCATACAACTTACCCCACCAAGATAACTTATGATGATTTTTGTGCGGCAAAAAATCATAGCCGAAGCACTGCTCAGACTATGTGACCAATGGGAGATTCACATAGAGAAAATTGGTAGGAATTAGTGATATATCTTCTTCTCTTTTCCTTCCTCATTTGCCCCTTTCAGTGTGCGAGGGAGATATAGTTTGTGGTCTTTTGTTCTTCTGTTGACTTCTCCTGTTGTTATGTTTCCTAGTCTTTCTAATATTCCTTCAATCAATCTTTTTCCGTGGTCGGCTCTTGGATCTAGTGTTCCCGCATCGTTTATTGAGGGCTCGTTCTGCTGTGCCTTGATCTTTCTGTCATAACACATGACCTTATCTGTTGTTTCTTTATGTAATTTAGGAGTTGGATAACGTAAAAAGCAATCACAAGAAATGTCATGAAGTGGACAGTGGATAGTGGGTAGTGGATAGTGGATTATGGGTGAAAGAGAAGCAGATCAAGAGCAACACCTTAGAGTACTAGTGCATGAATAGCATGAACCAGACAAAGAGGAAAGCTAACATGGAGAAGACAGAGAGGATCAGAGATGAAGATGATGGGGAAGACATGAAACGACTGTAAGACAATGCTAAGAATTATGACTTCTTCCAAAAGTATTTGTAGAAGACCTATGCTCCACAGGGAGCTGAAAGGTAGAAGAAGTGGAAGTTTTGGTTGCTCTAGAATATGTAGTTTAGTTTATCCTTATTTCATTGTCAATTTTTGTGTTGTGCTTGCTTTTCCGAAGAAAGCTGCGTGTTAATCGAACTATCATGATTTTATTTTGTTTGTTGTAAAGCTATCACCAGACTTTGTAGGAATGTACGTTACCAGTGCCGACTCAAGGTACCGAGAACTCGGGCACTTTCTCGGGGCGCTATGTGTTTAGGGGCGCCATTAATAATCTTCTAAAAAGAAGAAACAGTGAAACTAATAAATACAATATTTGTCAATCTGATGTTTTAGAAATGGAGAAAATCAGGTTCTTATATATATATATATATATATATATATATATATATATATATATATATATATATAGAGAGAGAGAGAGAGAGAGAGAGAGAGAGAGAGCGAGAGAGAAGACGCCGAAAGACGCCTAAATATAGATTGCCCAGGGCGCCAGCAACCACAGGAAAAACTACAACTACTGGACGTGACACCTCACCACTTGCTCCTTGCTACCAGCTTTACCGCAGCCCTGTACTTATTTGTCTATTCCCCTAATTCTTGCCACCGTATTTCTGTTATCTCTCTATAAACCGTCTGTAAACTTCCCTTTAAATTCTGCCTTCTATACAACCGCAATCACTATTCTCTCCAACAACATTTGTAAATTCTGAAATAGGGCCATGAAAAATATAATAACATCAAAACAAATAACACCAGGGCTAAAGATAAGAATTGCAAAATGTTATATCTTCTCAATATTCCTGTATGGTGCAGAAACATGGACATTGACAAGAAAATCGAAGCCTTTGAAATGTGGATCATCCATCATCTTCATTGAGTGCCGTCTCCGCATCGAAGGTTGGCTACCATGGAGCGCCATTCCACTCTGTCTCTTGCTTTGATGGTGCAGATTGTCATAGGTTGACTTGTCCATCGTTTGATGTTACTCGTCCATATTAGTCTTGGTCTGCCTCTGCCTCTTTTACCTTGTATGTTCCCTTCCAATATTACTTTTATTAGGCTGTTGTGTCTTTTAACATACGCCCCCCCCCCCAAATGGTATTTTTCCTGTTCTAATTGTGTTTAGTAGTTCTCTTTTCATTTTTAGTTGTTTTAGAACTTCATCGTTTGTTTTCTTTTCTTTCCATCCAATTCTACCTATTCTTCTATAAATCAACATTTTAAAGGCTTCAATTTTCTGTTCTGTTTTCTTGTCTAATGTCCATGTTTCTGCACCATACAGAAATATTGAGAAGATATTACATTTTGCTACTCTTAGTTTCAGCCCTGCTGTTATTAATTTTGATGTTAGTATGTTCTTCATGACATTAAAATTACTTTTTGCCATTCCTATTCTTTTGTTTATTTCAGTTGTACATTTTCCATCACTGGTTATAGTATGTCCAAGGTAGTTGTAGTTTTGAACTGTCTCCAGGTCTATTCCTTCAATTTTGATATCAACTTGTAGGTCTTGAGAATTTTCTTTGTTTATGATCATAGTTTTAGTCGTTTTGATATACATATCAAGTCCATATTTTTTGCTTGTTATGTTTATTACATTAAATAATTGTTGTAGGTCTTTAGGATTTTCTGCTAGTAGTACAGTATCGTCAGCATATCTTATGTTATTGATTATCTTTCCATTAATTTGTAGCCTGGCATCTCTGAGATGTTTTTAAAGATTTGCTCAGTGTATAGATTGAACAAGCTTGGTGATAGGATGCATCCTTGTCTTACTCCTCTTTTTATATCATTGGGTGTAGAGTTCTCTTTGTTATATTTTATTATTGCTGTTTGCTCCCAGTACAAATTACATATTAGTCGTATGTCTGTGTCGTCTAGATTTACATCTTTTAGGCAGTCTATAAGTTGATTATGGTATATTCTATCAAATGCTTTGGTGTAGTCTATGAAGCAGGCATATATTGGTCTTTTGTCCCGCTATTTTTCCTAAATCCAAATTGCTGCTCATCTAATTCAGTATTGATTTTATTCTGAATCCTTCCTTGTATGACTTTTAGTAACATTTTTGTTACATGGCTCATTAGGCTTATTATTCTAAAATCACTGGATTCAACTGCACCATTCTTTTTAGGTAATGCAATGAAAGTTGATGTTTTTAGTTCATTTGGTATGTATCCTGTATGGTATATGCCATTGCATATGTCTGTGATCACTTCGATGCCAAACTCTTCTAGAGCCTGTATCATCTATATCTGTATATAGTCAGGTTCTGCTGCCTTTCCCTTTTTCATTGTTTTTATAGCTTTTTCTACTTCAGATTTCAGTATTTCATAGCTGGATGCAGATTTTATAAATGGTTTCTTGTCCCTTTGATCATGACATAATTCTGTTGTATATTCCTGCCATCTATCGATTATATCTTTGTTGTCTGTTAGCATTCTTCCTTCTTTGTTTGCAATACAACTGCTTCCTGCAGCGTTTGTTTTTTTTTTAGTCATTCTCTTTATTTCTTTGTACATCCCTCTTAAATTTTGTTTACTTTCCATGGTTTCAACTTCTAGACATCTTTGGTTGAGCTAGTCTTCTTTTGCCTTTTTGCACATTTTGCGTATTTCATTATCAATTTCCTTGTATCTGGCAGTGTTCTTCGCTCGTCTTCTTTCTTCCAATTTTTTCAAAGATGTTGTCAGATATCCATTTTTTTTATTCCTTTCCTTTTTGGCAAGGTGTCACAAGATTCTTGTATGCTGTTTTTTATGCATTGTCATTTGGTTGTGACTTTTTCTTCAGGATTTTTTCTTCTGTACTGCTCCTCAATCCCTTCTTCTAGCAGCTTCTGATATGTGTTCTTTACTTGTACTGTATACATTTCTTTAACATCTTTCTGATTGAAAGCTGTTATATCTATTGGTTTCTTAAATGTTATGTAGAGCCAGTCTTAACATACGGAAGTGAATCATGGACAATAGGACAACAGACAAGAAAATCTGTTAAGTCTGTAGAAATGTGGTTTCACAGAAGAATGTTGAGAATACCATGGAGAGCTAAGAAGAGTAATGAAAATGTTCTGAAAAAGGTCAAAGCAAAAAGAGAGCTAATTTCCAATATTAGGAAGAAACAATCATCATTTTTTGGACATGTAATGAGAAGGGAACAACTGGAATATATTTTAACAACTGGAAAATTTGAGGGACGAAGAGATAGAGGGAAGCAAAGCAAAGAGAGAAAATACCAGACAGCTTAAGAGAATAGCTTGGCAGAGGTTCAACAACAGAAATGATAAAGAACTGTCGAGATCGAAAGTTGTGGAGAGACATGATGACCTACGCCAGCAGGCCCGGGACTTGATGATAATGATATCTATTGGTATTGCTGAATTAGTCTTTTATTTGTTTCCCTTTAATTTTATTTACGTTTTAATCATTACAGGATTGTGATCTGAATTAATAATATCTGTTTCTGGATAGGTTTTAGCTTTCTTGATGCTGTTCCGGAATCTGTCTTTTATCATTATCTAATCTATTTGATTCCTCTTCTTATCTCCAGGGCTTTTCCATGTGTATAGTTTCCTTTTCTCTTGCTCAAAGTAGGTGTTACATATTATCAGCCTGTTTTCTTCACAAAATTGATTGAATTAATCTTTCTCCTCTGTTATTTCTTTTTCCTAAACCATGATTTCCTATAATGGTCTTATATCTACCTTTTCCTACTTTAGCGTTCATGTCACCCATTACAATCAAGATGTCTGAAGATTTCATTTGCTTCATAACTGTATTTAGATCTTCATAGTATGCTTCTATTTGTTCATCTGTATAGTCTTGAGTAGGTGCGTATGTCTGTATTATTGCTATGTCAAATGGTTTTGCTTTCATTTTTAATAATATAATCCTATCATTGTAAAAGGTAAAGGTAAAGTACGAGACTTGAACCGGCGTCTTAGCACGCGAGTTTACACCCATATGTGCTCGGCCGCCTATCCAGAAATGTTCGGAGATTTCTGTATAGTGTCGCCTCAAGCATCGAAACTCAGATGCGAGGCAACATTCCTCACCTTCCCAAGGTAATACCCTGGTACCCATTTCTGCCAACGGCTGGGTCGACCGTGGGGGTATTTTTTTTTTTCAACCACGAGTACAATTCACACTGCTCCCAGCGGGAATCGAACACGGGTTGTCCGAACGTCGGTAGTCCAGTCGGGTGGTTTTCCCAACTCGGCTACCAAGGTCCCCAAATATCATTATTGTATGTCCATTGAGTATTTATATTTTTTTGTATTTCTCGTTTTATCAGTATGCCTACCCCTTTCTGATGTTCTGTTGTGTTGCTTGAATATATAAATGTATATTTATCGTCTTGTGTTTATCCACTTTCTTTCCATCTTGTTTCTGATATGCCAAAAATATCTACGTTTAATCGCTCTGCTTCCACCATAAGATTTTCTAATTTTCCTTGTTGGTTCTTTGGTTATGGAAGGCACCGGTATCACTGCAAACGAATTAAAATCCATAATTGTTCAACCGCCCGTACCAGTGGAATCATCCGAATTAATATCTCATCTCCCAAACAAAGAAAGGTAGCTGTAGTCCCCATCATAGCAGTCTCAGCACACGCCAAAAGACACAAGGCGAAATCGCACAGAAAGTGAACACAGCCAACTGTTCCCTGTCATACGATATCATCATTCATCGTAAACAATTCGAATATCGAAACATGTCCAAAACGGATGAAACACACAGCTCACGGTGTGCACAAAGCACCTAACCCAGTAGCTCCTGCAACAAGCCTGACTTGGAATATGGGAAACTGCAACAAGGAACACTGTCATGCATAGCCTTCAATTTTCATGCCGCCTATCCACCATATTGACCAGAAGTTCACTTCCTCGTGAAAATGATGATCGTTATATTTTTAAAATGTATAGCGCTGGATGATGTTAAGACATCGTTTTTGACTCCAAATCCGAACATATAAAACACAGTTAGTCGTCAGATTATCCCCTTGGCACATCAAACAACGGACCGTAAGATTAGCGTATGACCGGTCTTGGTATATGCGATGAGCCATTATGGTGACGTAGCACACACAACAATGGCAGCACCCTTAGATTGTTGATTACTCTAGTGAATGCAGCCTACAACGAACGAAACACAGTGCAAATTCCCTAAAGAGATAAAACTTCGGCTGACTTGACGGAGCAGTTCACATTAATGAGTTGTAACATATAAATTACTTATGTCATGCAATTCCAACAAAGGCCATGAACAGCTCTCAATGTAACGTAAAGCGCAGATCAACTCTAGAGACGGTGGAAGGTCGCATTCACAACACTTGATTTGTCAAAAAGGAATATTGTCGTGCATACTACTCTGTTTCATCGGCGCAGATGTATTAAGTAGAACATCATTTTGACTTTAACGCAGAAAAGTGCAATGCAGAGCCGAAATTAATCAGACCCCAAATGCACTTTCTGCAGCGATAGAGAGGACGTGACCAAGTTCCACCATCTTGGAAACGGAAGTCCTTGTTGGTTTAGGGTCGTAACATTCCATGTAGCTATTTTTAGTTCGTTCCTAAAACAATAGTTAGAATTTGTCTCCATGGCTTTCTTTGGAATATTACGTGATGAGGCTCCAATCTCTTTCACTGTGGTCTGCCATATTCGTCTTTGTGGATTCGAAATGTGGATATATAGAAGAATACGTAGAATTGGATGGAAAGAAAAGAAAACAAACGATCTTCTACTTCTTTTCTACCTCTTCTTCTACTTCTTCTACTTCTTCTTCAAGTTCTTCTTCAACTTCTTCTTCATCTTCTTCTTCATCTTCTTCATCTTCTTCTTCATCTTCTTCATCTTCTTCTTCATCTTCTTCATCTTCTTCATCTTCTTCATCTTCTTCATCTTCTTCTTCTTCATCTTCTTCTTCATCTTCTACTTCTTCATCTTCATCTTCTTCTTCTTCATCTTCTACTTCTTCATCTTCATCTTCTTCTTCTTCATCTTCTTCTTCATCTTCTTCTTCATCTTCTTCTTCTTCATCTTCTACTTCTTCATCTTCATCTTCTTCTCTTCTTCTTCTTCTTCTTCTTCTTCTTCTTCTTCATCTTCTACTTCTTCATCTTCTCCTTTCTCTTCTTCTTCTTCTTCTTCATCTTCTACTTCTTCATCTTCTCCTTTCTCTTCTTCTTCTTCTTCTTCTTCTTCATCTTCTACTTCTTCATCTTCTCCTTTCTCTTCTTCTTCTTCTTCTTCTTCATCTTCTACTTCTTCATCTTCTCCTTTCTCTTCTTCTGCTTCTTCTTCTTCATCTTCTACTTCTTCATCTTCTCCTTTCTCTTCTTCTGCTTCTTCTTCTTCATCTTCTACTTCTTCATCTTCCTCTTTCTCTTCTTCTGCTTCTTCTTCTGCTTCCTCTTCTTCTGCTTCTTCTTCTTCTGCTTCTTCTTCTTCTGCTTCTTCTTCTTCTTCTTCTTCTGCTTCTTCTTCTTCTTCTTCTATCCTTCCTCCATTGCCGTTGGCGTCGAGGGGAGATACAATCTGCGATTCTTTGCTCTTCTGTTGGCCTCTTCTGATGTTATTCCTCCTAGTCACTCTAGTATTCCCTTTATCCATCTCTTTCTCGGACTTCCTCTTAATCTGGCGTTTTCGTAGCGTTTGTTTATGGCTCTTTGAGTCATTGTTAGTTTTCTTTGTCTTATGTGGCCGAATCAATTTATTTGTTGTTTCTTTATGTATGCGATGGCTGGTTCAATCTCCAGGTTCTTCCTCAGGTCGGTGTTTCTTACTCTGTTAAAGTAAAGCTTCCATTAAGTTGTTTCCTGCCATTCTTCTGACACATTTCATTTCGGTGGTCGTTATCTTTCTTATTGTTCTAGAGTCCAGCGTCCAATTCTGGCACTGATAGCTCAGAGTTGGTAGAAAAATTTATTTGTATATTGCCCTTTTTGCTTACGTAGTTATTGCTTTGTTTAAAATATTTAAAAAAACAATCATTAAAAAACAAACGATGAAGTCTTAAAACAACTACAAATAAAAAAAGAACTACTAAACACAATTCAAACAAGACAAATGCGATTTTTGGGGCATGTTAAAAGACATAACAGCCTACTAAAAGTAATATTGGAGGGGAAATACACGGTAAAAGAGGCAGAGGCAGACCAAGAGAATCGTGGACGAGTAACATCAAAAGATGGACAAGTCAACCTATGACAACCTGCACCATCAAAACAAGAGACAGGGAGGAATGGCGCTCCATGGCAGCCAACCTTCGATGTCTAGACGGCACTCGATGATGATGATGAAATAGGGCCATTATTATTATGTTAATAATTAGCGCCCATCTGTAATCCTTCCTCGAAAGCGCCCAGTTTTTTTTTTTAAACGTAAGTCCAAGTTGTAGCGGTGCCCTTATCCTCCTAGCTCTAGTCCAGGTCTTCTTTATCCCGTTACGTGATCGCATTAAGCTAAAGGGGAGACAACACCTCTTGAGACACGAGAACGCCAGCAGGTGCTATTGATCTGACAGTTATCGTCTCCCCTTTCTGCTCTTGTCCCTTTTCTATATTGAATTCTAAATGGAAAACAGAAGACCCGTCTGGATTATATCTTGGATCTTTCTATTTTTTTTTCCCCTTCTTGCTTTAAATTGATTTCGGTTGATTTGTGAAGGTAGATGGTTTGATCAGATTAGATTACGCTAGGGTGTAGAGAGTGGTGTGGCTAGAGGGAAAGATACGAGTCATACAAGTTAAATAGAGGTCGTGAGGGTCAAAGAACTGAAGCTGAGGTCGTGAGTCGGAGACCACATTAATTTGTTATGAAGGTGCGACGTATTAATTTGTTATTAAACTCGATCACATTAATTTGTTATTAAACTCGATCACATTAATGTGTTATTAATGTGCAACACTTTAAATTGTTATTAAAGTGCAAGACATTAATTTGTTATTAAGGTGGAATACATTAATTTGTATTTACGGTGCAACACATTAATGTGTTATTAAGGTGCAACACTTTAAATTGTTATTAAAGTGCAAGACATTAATTTGTAATTAAGGTGGAATACATTAAATTGTTATTAAGGTGCAACATATTAATATGTTATTAAGGTGCAACACATTAAATTGTTATATTAAGGTGCAATACATTAATTTGTAATTAAGGTGGAATGTGGAATACATTAATTTGTTGTGAAGTTGTTACACAATAATTTGTTATTAAAGTGCAACACGTTAATGTGTAATTAAGGTGGAAGTCATTAATTTGTTATTAAGGTGGAATACATTAATTTGTTATTACGTCAGAATACATTAGTTTGTTATAAAGTTGGAACTCATTAATTTGTTATTAAGGTGGAATACATTAATTTATTATTACGTCAGAATACATTAGTTTGTTATAAAGTTGGAACTCATTAATTTGTTATTAAGGTGGAATACATTAATTTGTTATTACATCAGCATACACTAGTTTGTTATAAAGTTGGAACTCATTAATTTGTTATTAAGGTACATCACATTAATTTGTAATTAATGTGGCATACATTAATTTGTTATTAAGGTGGAATACATTAAATTGTTATTAAGGTGGAATACATTAATACATTGTTTAAATTGAATATCAGATGGAAGATCTGTTGTACAGTATTTACGAATTGTACATGGTGGTAGAATACATTAATGTTACTGTTCATTTATAAATAATACAATGGCACTGGAGATTGCTGTAACAGTCAACACCTCAGCACTTATGGCAAAACCATAGGTGCTCTCGCTTGCTTTCAGTAGATGACAAAACGTCCGTACACTTTTGGATAATCAGCTCCGTGGTCGTGCTGAAGTCGGATATGTTGGGCCGAATAGTCTACGAATACTCTAGAATACTTTAGTCATCGGGTGAATGCAAGTAAGCTCCGTGGTCGTGCTGAAGTCGGATATGTTGGGCCGAAAGGCGCAAATATAACAGTTATACTGCTAACCACAACACAACGCAGACACACCCACTTAACGTCCTTTTAAGGGTGGATGATGAAGAGGAATTCTACAGTCTACGAATACTCTAGAATACTTTAGTCATCGGGTGAATGCAAGTAAGCTCCGTGGTCGTGCTGAAGTCGGATATGTTGGGCCGAAAGGCGCAAATATAACAGTTATACTGCAAACCACAACACAACGCAGACACACCCACTTAACGTCCTTTTAAGGGTGGATGATGAAGAGGAATTCTACAGTCTACGAATACTCTAGAATACTTTAGTCATCGGGTGAATGCAAGTAAGCTCCGTGGTCGTGCTGAAGTCGGATATGTTGGGCCGAAAGGCGCAAATATAACAGTTATACTGCAAACCACAACACAACGCAGACACACCCACTTAACGTCCTTTTAAGGGTGGATGATGAAGAGGAATTCTACAGTCTACGAATACTCTAGAATACTTTAGTCATCGGGTGAATGCAAGTAAGCTCCGTGGTTATCTCCCGCTTGATGGCTGTTTTCCAGAAGTGGTTGACGTTGCAGTTAAGACTGCTGCGGTCCATTCTCACAGGCAATCATGTCCAACATACAAATGCCGACGGCCGTCAAGTTGTTATCTTTGTGAATCAATTCAAAGGAAGAGGTATGTTTACAGGACTCGGAAGAAATGACAAATAATCAATAAAAGTTGAGAAAAAAAAAAACAAAGAAAAATATATGGTCCGAAGCAGGATCGAACCCGTACTCCTTGGCACAGCGCCTTGCCACGAAAAGCTAAACGCTAGGGAACACTACTGAGTCGGCTAACTAAAAAAATAGCCATTATTGGCGATGTCTTTCACGCAGGTGTTCTGTTGACTGTAGCTTAAGCTTACGATCATATAATTTATGAATCCTTTTTTTTGCTTTCTGTTGTTGATTGTTTGTCATTTTTTCCGAGTGCTGTAAACATACCTCTTCCTCTGAGTTGATTCGCTGATTATCGCCTCGAATGTTTCCCCTATAATCTCATTCATCTATTGTTATTTGTCTCTGTTATCATTGTGCTTGTTCCCACGATGTCATTCAATGACACAGCTCTTTGTTTTCATCCAAAATTGGCACTTTAGTTCTAATCTTGCAAATTTGCAGATGATGTCCTTAGTCTAGTACATTCCCCTTATTCTTAAAATTGATATTTTATGGGAGTGGTTTCAGTTTGTGACACCTAAGACAAAAATTAAAATTTCTAGCTCAAGTCAATATTCATGTATGAATGGTATTGTTATGGAAGTCCCCGGTATCACTGCAAACGAATTAAAATCCATAATTGCTCAACCACCTGTGCCAGTGGAATCATCCTAATTACTATCTAATCTCTAAAACAAAGAAAGTTGACTGTAGTCCCCATCACAGCAGTAACAGCACACGCAAAAAGACATAAGGTAAAACCGCACAGAAAGTGAACACAGCTATTTGTTCCCTGTCATACGATGTCTTCATGTTTCTGTAAACAGCCGGAATATCGAAACAGATGAAGCGTACAGCTCTTAGCGTACAGCTCTTAGCGTACAGCTCTTAGCGTACAACTTTTAGCGTACAGCTCTTAG
>JAVIAB010000156.1:12002017-12072017 GCA_032433765.1 Megaustenia siamemsis | reverse complement strand
GAAAGAGGTCAAAGCAAATAGTAGAGCTAATTTCTAATATCAGGAAGAAACAATCATCATTTTTTGGCCGTGTAATGAGAAGAGAACAGCTGGAATATATTGTAACAACTGGACAAATTGAGTGACGAAGAGATAGAGGGAAGCAAAGAGAAAAAATACCAGACAGCTTAAGAAAATGGCTTGGCAGAAGGTCAACAACAGAAATGATAAATAAATGTCGAGATCGAAAGTTGTGGAGAGACCTGATCACCTACGCCAGCAGGCCCGGTACTTGATGATGATGTAGATCTCATCTTGAGTGGGTTCGGTCGAACGTAGAGTAGCCAGGTGTTACGTTTTCCCGTTAGATTTAATTTTGTTGTTTTTTTTTTTCATTACATTTTACGGCTTATGTTTTCCTTTTTTTCCGGAAATCGATTTCTTACATTGTTCTCGCATCCACAAAATTATTGGATCTTCTTCTTCTTCTCTTTCCTTCCTCATCTGCCTTTCAGCGTCGAGGGGAGATATAATTTGCGGTCTTTTGCTCTTCTGTTCGCCTCTGCTGCTGTTATGTTTCCTAGTGCTTCTAATATTCCATCGATCCATCTTTTTCGTGGTCGACTCTTGGGTCTGTTGTTCTCACAACGTTTGTTGAAGGCTCGTTGTGTTGTGTTTTGTTCTTTCTGCCTTGTCACGTGGCCGAACCATTTTATCTGTTGTTTCCTTTTATATTCTATGGCTGGCGCTATTCCTAGCTTTTTTCTCAGTTCTTCATTTCTGATCTTATCTCTCAGACTGTTTCCTGTCATTCGTCTAACACATTTCATCTCTGTAGAAGTTATTTTTCTTATTGTTGGATAATATTTTTAAATTTGCTGAAAATCGGATAAGTTACTCCCATTTGTGCTCGTTGTTGACAATGTTTTATTCATGTTAGTAACAATGATAAGAAATTACATGTAACTGATGTTACATTGTCAATGATTTATTATTTTTTATGAAATTAGGAAGTTGTTTTTGTTGTGTTATGATATCACAATACATTTATCCATAGGTTTTAACTGGATCTTGTAGCTGGTAGCCTCGATTAGTGCAGTGCTACAGCACAAAGTGCAATATGGGTTTACCACAAGTCGTGAATACCTTCCTTTTTTACCTGACAAAAACTGGTAAAATCTTCCTTTTTTACCCGACAAAAACTGGTAAAATCTTCCTTTTTTACCTGACAAAAACCGGTAAAATCTTCCTTTTTTACCTGACAAAAACCGGTAAAATCTTCCTTTATTACCTGACAAAAACCGGTAAAATCTTCATTTTTTACCTGACAAAAACCGGTAAAATCTTCCTTTTTTATTGACAACTTTCTTCAAACAATATATTCCAGCTGTTCTCTTCTCATTACATGGCCAAAAATGATGATTGTTTCTTCCTAATATTGGAAGTTAGCTCTCTTTTTGCTTTGACCTCTCTAAGAACATCTCCATTACTCTTCTTAGCTGTCCATGGTACTCTCAACATTCTTCTGTAAAACCACATTTCTACAGACTCCAGTGATTTTTTTGTCTGTTGTCCTATTGTCCATGATTCGCATCCATATTCTCAAAGTTATAATATTTATATTTAAGTGCTAGCCCTCTTGGTGACTGTAGAAACTTTACTCTTTCCATTCAGCCATCTCGATAATGTCTGGTCACCGTGGGCATGTTTGGTTCTTTTCTGCAGGTTCACAATACAACGAAACAGCTTTTCACGATTACTCAAATGTAGAATATTTAGTTTCAATATAATATTCTTAATGGTAAACGATTCATGTTTCAACGCCACTCCAATGAAACTACACAATTTAAGTTATGAAACCCATCCGATTACACCACACCGATTTTGAAAACCAGACATTACTGTAAATCTTCAGCGCTTTCGGAAATTTACTTTATGTCCATGTTCGTTCCGGATTTTCGTAAAATAAAGTGAAATGCGTTATTTTGAACGCCCAATTGAGATCTACCACACTATTGTCTGTAAAATACGTAAATATTAATCAAACCAGGGTTAAGATATATTTCTATGTGAAGAAGAAACGAAAATATGTCTTATTTTCATGATAGGAGAGGACAAGTTGTGACATAGAGTTGACGATGATATAAATATCAATTTTCCAAAGTTTTTACTTCTACTAATTCTGAGATAAATTTCTAAACAAAACATTTGTAGCAAACTACAACAGTATGTTACTCTATCCAATTTTGGCATTGAAATCATCATCATCATCGAGTGCCATCTCTGCATAGATGGTTGGCTACCATGGAGCGCCATTCTGCTCTGCCTCTTGCTTTGATGGTGCAGGGTGTCATAGGCTGATTTGTCCATCTTTTGATGTTACTCGTCCATGTTAGTCTAGGTCTGCCTCTGCCTGTTTTAGCCTGTATTTTCCCCTCCAGAATTACTTTTAGTAGGTTGTTTTGTCTTTTAATGAGGCCCAAAAACCGTATTTGTCTTGTTTGAATTGTGATTAGTAGTTATCTTTTCATTTTCAGTTGTTTGAAGACATCATCGCTTGTTTTCTTTTCCTTCCATCACATTCTACCTATTCTTCTATATATCCACATTTCAAAGGCTTCAATCCTCTGTTCTGTTTTCTTGTCTAATGTCCATGTTTCTCCACTATATTGGCATTGAAAAGTCTAAGAAAAATCCAGGACACCACACCAACACAAAGATGTACCAAGGAGTGTCTCTGGTGACGTCACTTGCCAGATTTCACCCTCCTCGTCTACCAGGCAGCCACACGTTTAAGCTTTTAGTAACGTGCCACTTAGGACTTTAAAAAAAATGTTTGTTTGGCTGTTGTTGTCAAACGCAGGACTGTAGGAGATATTTTGTTACATTCTAACATTTCACTCAAGTAAAGAAAGTAGTAACTAGTTACCTGTAACGTGAGAATTTCCACTAAAAACAAAATATTACATTCTAAACAAAACTCTTTGTTCGATATTGAAATATGATATTTGTTTACTAAATCTCTTTTCAATATGGAGTCGATATAGTTTTAATAGATTTGCGATCTAGATAAGATAAACTAAAATGTAACTGTAGTCTCATAGCAATTCTTTCTAGTTAATGTAATGTCCGTGTCCTCATCTCAATTTGAGGATGATGTACCATGTCCTCGTTACATTTTCTACCCGGAAAATATCTCTGGTGCCCATTACACGAGGCTGGGTAGACCCCGAGAGCCTTTTAATGTCTAAAAGGGATTTGGCTCAACTTGCAGTTGAATCGGTGGAAGTCATGGTTTTAAGATAATGCATCATGGGCAGACAAAGAAAAATGTGGTTTCAAGACATCAAGGAGACGTTAAACACAACAACAGAAGAAGTGGGAGATCTGGCTAGAGACAGATTCCTTCAGACGAGATGTAGTGAATGCAACGTTCTGTGAGAGATCGGGCTGAAAACAGAGATTCTTTCAGGCAGGCAGTGATGAATGCAACGTTCTGTGAGAGATCAGGCTGAAAACAGAGATTCTTTCAGGCAGGCAGTGATGAATGCAACGTTTTGTGAGAGATCGGGCTGAAAACAGAGATTCTTTCAGGCAGGCAGTGATGAATGCAACGTTTTGTGAGAGATCGGGCTGAAAACAAAGATTCTTTCAGGCAGGCAGTGATGAATGCAACGTTTTGTGAGAGATCGGGCTGAAAACAGAGATTCTTTCAGGCAGGCAGTGATGAATGCAACGTTCTGTGAGAGATCAAGCTGAAAACAGAGATTCTTTCAGGCAGGCAGTGATGAATGCAACGTTTTGTGAGAGATCGGGCTGAAAACAGATTCTTTCAGGCAGGCAGTGATGAATGCAACGTTTTGTGAGAGATCGGGCTGAAAACAAAGATTCTTTCAGGCAGGCAGTGATGAATGCAACGTTTTGTGAGAGATCGGGCTGAAAACAGAGATTCTTTCAGGCAGGCAGTGATGAATGCAACGTTTTGTGAGAGATCGGGCTGAAAACAAAGATTCTTTCAGGCAGGCAGTGATGAATGCAACGTTCTGTGAGAGATCAGGTTGAAAACAGAGATTCTTTCAGGCAGGCAGTGTTGAATGCAACGTTTTGTGAGAGATCGGGCTGAAAACAGAGATTCTTTCAGGCAGGCAGTGTTGAATGCAACGTTTTGTGAGAGATCGGGCTGAAAACAGAGATTCTTTCAGGCAGGCAGTGATGAATGCAACGTTTTGTGAGAGATCGGGCTGAAAACAGAGATTCTTTCAGGAAGGCAGTGATGAATGCAACGTTTTGTGAGAGATCGGGCTGAAAACAAAGATTCTTTCAGGCAGGCAGTGATGAATGCAACGTTTTGTAAGAGATCGGGCTGAAAACAAAGATTCTTTCAGGCAGGCAGTGATGAATGCAACGTTTTGCAAAGGACATGCGACCTGAAGATGAACCCTGGACCGACTGGTTGGCAAGCGAGTGCACTATCCGCAGCTTCACAAAGCTCTCCTAGCTAGATTAGGTGTCCTGAAATATGAATTCAGTGTCATGATTCTAATGAAATAGGGAAAACCATAATCAAGCGATGAAGAGTGATGAACAAGGACAAACAGCAGATTCCCTCAGGAAATATTCTGTGACGCTTGTCCTGGCATGTCCCAATAGCAGACACTAGACACGGACACATATTCTGTGACGCTTGTCCTGGCATGTCCCAATAGCAGACACTAGGCACGGACACATAATATTCTGTGACGCTTGTCCTGGCATGTCCCAATAGCAGACACTAGACACGGACACATATTCTGTGACGCTTGTCCTGGCATGTCCCAATAGCAGACACTAGGCACAGACACATATTATTCTGTGACGCTTGTCCTGGCATGTCCCAATGCAGACACTAGGCACGGACACATATTATTCTGTGACGCTTGTCCTGGCATGTCCCAATAGCAGACACTAGGCACGGACACATAATATTCTGTGACGCTTGTCCTGGCATGTCCCAATAGCAGACACTAGGCACGGACACATATTATTCTGTGACGCTTGTTCTGGCATGTCCCAATAGCAGACACTAGGCACGGACACATATTATTCTGTGACGCTTGTCCTGGCATGTCCCAATAGCAGACACTAGGCACGGACACATAATATTCTGTGACGCTTGTCCTGGCATGTCCCAATAGCAGACACTAGGCACGGACACATATTATTCTGTGACGCTTGTCCTGGCATGTCCCAATAGCAGACACTAGGCACGGACACATATTATTCTGTGACGCTTGTCCTGGCATGTCCCAATAGCAGACACTGGGCACGGACACATATTATTCTGTGACGCTTGTCCTGGCATGTCCCAATAGCAGACACTAGGCACGGACACATATTATTCTGTGACGCTTGTCCTGGCATGTCCCAATAGCAGACACTAGGCACGGACACATATTATTCTGTGACGCTTGTCCTGGCATGTCCCAATAGCAGACACTAGGCACGGACACATATTATTCTGTGACGCTTGTCCTGGCATGTCCCAATAGCAGACACTAGGCACGGACACATATTATTCTGTGACGCTTGTCCTGGCATGTCCCAATAGCAGACACTAGGCACGGACACATATTATTCTGAAGGCACTATCTTTGAATGGGAGCCGCGATAGCTCAGTGGTTAGTGAACTGGACTACCACGGACAAGAGGTAGGGTTCAATCCCAACCGACGGCTTCCGGGCTCAACCAGCCTTTAATGGGTATCTGATTTTTTCTAGGAAAGTAAAGCGGCACGGGCGTAATACCGACTACATTACCCCAAAAATCATGTGCCGAAGGTCTGTAAAATTTATGATCACTAACACCATATTCCCTATACGACGCTTGGCATGACGGGGGTACTTTACTTTTTTTTACTGTCTTTGAATCCGCAGGTAAAGAGAAAGCCGATTATGCCCAGAAATAGATGGAGAGAAATGGTGGACACCCTCAAGAACTTTGGCTTAGATTAGAAAGAAAAGAAGACAGTGTCCATATCTAGGGACAGGCAGAGTGAAATTGTCTGTCTCTTATTTTCAAGAAGGAGGTCTAAACGATTTTGATTGTAGTTTCAATTGGAAGGCCATTTTTATACTGCTACTATGTCGGCTTATTGCTTTATCTGTGATCTCATACTTAAAACATGTTATTTGTCATTGTATCAATACTGTGGGAGCAGCGATAGTTCAGTAGTTAATGAACTGGACTACAAAGGACAAGAGGTAGGGTTCGATCCCGACCGACGGTTCGAACCCAGCCTTAAATGGGTACCGGATTTTTTCAAGAAAAGTAAAGCGGCACAGGCGTAATACCGACCACATTACCCAAAAAATCATGTGCTGAAGGTCTGTAAAATTTATGATCACTAACACCATATTCGCTATACGCCACTTGGCGTGACGGGGGCTCTTTAGACTTTAGATTAGCATCAATGTTGTCATCTCACAAATCAATGGTGCGGAGACGTCGAATTTTCAATTATTATTGTTTTATTTAGACTACTTTATGACTCTGATTAGTATTTATTAGTTTCTTCTTTTGTTTGAGTTGGTGTTTGTTTCCCTCAGAGGTAATTCACTGTTCATTGCGTCGACCTCAAGGCTTTCAATTATACACGCCAGGATTCTCCTGTTTCTCACAATTTTTATACTTGCCTTTCTTTTTTTTTTCTGATTCTTTATTCTTACCTCCCCGTCTTTTGATTCTTTAGTCTCTCTCCCTTTTTTATCTGATTCATGATGATGATCTCCCCTTTTTTCTGATTCTTGAGGCTAACCTCCATTTATCCTCTATTCCTTATTTCTAATTTCCCCTGTTATCTGATTTTTCATGCCTATCTCCTAGTTTATCGGATTCCTTACATTAATCACTCTTTTCTCTGACTTTATGCTTATCTCTTTTTTTCTCTTCCTGACACTTATCTCTCCTTTTCTCTTATTCTTTAGGCTCCCCCGCCCCTTTCTCTCTGATTTATCCTCCTTATCTCCCTTTTTTCTCTGATTCTTTATGCTGGTCTCCCCTTATCTCTGATTTCTTTTGCTTACCTCCCTTTTTCTCTGATTCCTTATGCTTACCTCCCCTTTTCTCTGATTCATTTTGCTTACCTCCCTTTTTTCTGATTCCTCATGCTTACCTCCCCGTTTTTTTCTCTAATATTGTATGCTTATCTCCCTGTTATTTACCTTTTGTCGACGTGACTGTCTATCACTGCCATAACATAACAGTGTCCTAAATGAGAGATATCAAAATGCTAATACATGTCCCAATGCAAGGTCTGTGTTGACGAGACCAGAAAAAATCCATACTTTCTCATTAGACCGCAATAAACGAGGACTTGCCGAGGCATTTACTCACATTAGCATGCCGTTCACGAAAGCAATGACGGCAGAGAATAAAAACTAATAGGTTATTGGTTGAGTCAGGTGACTCTCAATGAGGTCTAGGCGGCCTCATAGGTGGTGAATAATTTTTTTTTTGTTTAAGGAATGTAAAGGCGGTATGACTGTTATTAAACTCCGTTAACCCTGTTGGTAGGACAACATCACTAACGTAAAATTATGGAAAAGTACCAATCAAATACATGTGGATAAAGAGATACAGCGAAGGTGATAGCGCTGGATAGGGCACACACTGAGGAAGCAAACTTTGAGTATTACACAACAGGACCTTTTTTTGGAATCCCAAAGGAAAAAGAGGAGAGAGGAAAATCAAAATATTATTGGAGAAGACAGATGGTAGCAGAGATGAAAATGACGGGGAAGACATGGAATGATCTTAAAAGAATGGAAATAAACAGAACGGCTTGGAAAGTGTTTGTTGAAGACCTATGCTCCGCAGGGAGCTTAAAGGTAGAAGAACAAGAAGAAGAATATAAAAAGGAAAGTGTTAGTTGAGAACAAGAAAAAAAAATACACAAGTCTACCTGGAAACATTCAGTTGATGTCCTTCTCTTATGTATATGTCATTCCCCCGTGTTCTACACTTGTTTTTCCATGGTCCTTCATGATTAGATCGAAAAAATAGAAGATGGATGCATGCCGCTGTTCGGATTATATTTCAATAAAAACAAGAAACTAAACTCAGATGTTTCACAATAATTAACCGGCCTTTTCCTGCACAAATGGACTGGGTCTGTAGTAGGAAGTCCGATCTCAGACCGCTCTGTGTTATTAAGATATTGACCTGAAAGCTAAATGGCAGTCCAAAGATAGTTATAATGATTTTAATACAAATGCAAAAGGAAATATATATATATATATATATATGGGGAGCCGTGATAGCTCAGTGGTTAGTGAACTGGACTACAAAGGACAAGAGGTAGGGTTCGATCCCAATCGACGGCTTCCGGTTCACCCAGCCTTTAATTGGTACCG
The DNA here is from genome assembly GCA_032433765.1 of Megaustenia siamemsis. Taxonomy (NCBI): domain Eukaryota; kingdom Metazoa; phylum Mollusca; class Gastropoda; order Stylommatophora; family Ariophantidae; genus Megaustenia; species Megaustenia siamemsis. The sequence continues at coordinate 12,063,648 of JAVIAB010000156.1, read as the reverse complement.
GATTTTTTGTTAGGAAAGTAAAGCGGCACGGGCGTAATCATCATCAAGTACCGGGCCTGCTGGCGTAAGTGATCATGTCTCTCCACAACTTTCGATCTCGACAGTTATTTATCATTTCTGTTGTAGACCTTCTGCCAAGCCATTCTCTTAAGCTGTCTGGTATTTTTTTCTCTTTACTTCCCTTTATTTCTTCGTCCCTCAATTTTCCCAGTTGTTACAATATATTCCAGTTGTTCTCTTCTCATTACATGGCCAAAAAATGATGATTGTTTCTTCCTAATATGGGCGTAATGCCGACCACATTACACCAAAAATCATGTGCTGAAGGTCTGTAAAATTATAGTCACTAACACCATATTCCCTATACGCCACTAGGCGTAACAGGGGTACTTTACTTTACCTACTATATACATATATATGATTTTTCCTTTCTCCAATTCCAGTATATAAAACATGGAGTCGGACAACAAGAGAGTGATGTATCGCTTAATTTGCTTTTACTTTACAGCGAAAATATAAGATCAATACTAGACAAGAAAGGAGTGAAAGTCAACGGTCGCAACATAGACAATATGTGATATGCGGATGATACAGTCTTCGTAACAGAGACAGGGAATGAACTACAAACAATGATGGACATAATAGTGAAAGACATGAAAAGTCTCAGCCTAAACATTAAACAGTAAGAAAACAGAAATAATGATCATATCGAAAAAACAATTATCACCATCATGTGATATGTAAATAAACAGGACAAATCTGAAACAAGTGCAACGTTTCAAATACTTGGACACAATAATAACATCAGATGGGAGATGCAACACAGAAATAAAAAGCGGAATAGCTCAGGCCAAAATAGCATTTCAGAAAATGAAAAACATCTTGTGCAACAAATCTATGTCAGTATAAGTGAGAAAGTGAGTTCAGTGGTGCCATATAGAGCCAATGTGACCTATTGAAGCGAATAATGGACAGTCGACGAAGACGTATATGAGAAGACGATTAGAGGCCACAGAGATGGGATAATTCAGAAAAATGTTGAGACTTCCCTGGGCAGCTAGAGACCAATCAGGAAATTCTCAAAGAGGCCAACACAAAAAGGGAGCTCTTAAAAAAAAACATCAGAAAGAAACAATCAACATTTATCGGACACATCATGAGAAGAGGAAAATTAGAATACTTGTTTACAACTGGCATAATACAGGGAAAGAGAGATCGTGGGCGACAAAGAGAGTAGGTTCTAGTAAGCTTGATGTCCACCGCGTCATGTTATCTGTCGGTTTCACCACTAAACACCCCCCCCCCTCCCCGAGTATACCAACACCTGTTCCATCCATCCTGTACGAACTCCTAGATACTATACACTAACAGTCACGAACAAATACTGTATTGTGTAGGCGCCTTCACCATGTAACAGATCAGCAAAGATGCACGTCGGGCAGGCGTGTCACAACAATTAAGCGACACACACACACATCACAGACACATTTCGTTTCATCTCTCACACAATGAACGTTCTACTTTTTTAATTGTCGCTGCAATATCTCCCATTGGTGTTAGAACTGTTGATGAATTTCCGGTTTTGGTAACGAGTGAGACACCAATATTTTCGGTCAAAGATGGCTTTCAGTAGTTGATTGTGTGCCTTTAAGTATCTAAAAATTGTATTTGTTTTATTCTAATTGTGTTCAACAATTTTTTCTCTATATTTCCAGAAGTTTCAAGACTCAATTACTTGTTTATTTGTTTTCTTTTTGGTCTGCCTAACTAATTCATCCCTTTTATAAATTCACCTTTCAAGGATTTCATTTTTATTTCCCCTTTTCTTATTTAGTGTCCATGTTTCTGCACCATACAATAACATTGAGTAGATATAACACCTTCTTTTTTTTTTACTATCAATTTGAGTCAAAATGTTATTTGCTTTGATGTCAACATTGGCACAAGTTACTCAAGTCCAATTGAACATTTCCACCCTCTACCAGCCTCGCAATCTGTCTGATCGTCCGTGAAACGGTTGTAGAAAAGCGAGAAATCATGGCGGTCTACCTGAGAGCAGTGGATAATTAAAACGACAGCGCATGCCTCACAAATCTCGTCAAATGCACATTGCAAAGCGGGAAAATGCGAGGTAATGTGCTTGTTGGATCCAGTCGCGATTGTGCCGACATTTATAGGTCATTCTGGGCAAAATATGGTGGCTTTCAAATCAAAATAAATCCAGCTGTTGTTGTTGTTGTTTCTGCTGCTATTGTTGTTATTATTGTTGTTGTTGCTGCTGCTGTTAATGTTATTATTGTTATTATTGTTGTTGTTTTTGTTGTTGCTGCAGCTGTTGCTGTTGTTGTTATTATTGTTGTTTTTGCTGTTGTTGCTGCTGTTATTGCTTTTGTTGTTTTTATTGTTGTTGCTGTTACTGTTGTTGCTGCTGCTGTTGTTGTTGTTTTAGCTGTTAAAAAGTATTACCATTTGGTGAACTATTTCTATTGTTCGTGACGTAGTGTTTGCTTTTAGAACAGCAGCATTATGGTGTACCGCATGAGAGCGAAGATTAGCTCCCAGTGGCCGCTATATTATGCATGCCTTGACTCTCCGACTCGATGTTGATAACTCATGTCCAATACTCATTGTTATCACCTCACTTTGACTTATGTGACTTATTTATTTTTCTTTTAGATAGTCTATCATTTTGGTTATTTGGTTATTTGGTGATGGAAGGCCTCGGTATCACTGCAAACGAATTAAAATCCATAATTGCTCAACCGCCCGTGCCAGTGGAATCATCCGAATTAATATCTCATTTCCCAAGCAAAGAAAGGTAAATGTAGTCCCCATCGTAGCAGTCTCGGCACATGCCAAAAGACATAAGGCGAAACCGCACAGAAAGTGAACACAGCCAACTGTTCCATGTCATACGATATCATCATTCATCGAAAGCAATTGGAATATCGTCTAGCATCTTACGGGGGTGTAGTTGCATTTGTGTGTCTCCATGTTTTAATATATTACTTGAGATGGTAGATGTACAACAGAGGTGAGAGGTGTTATGTGTAAAACTGTAGCCACGCCCCGTTTTCCGTTCATCATCATCATCATCATCATCATCATCATCATCATCATCATCATCATCATCATCAAGTTCCGGGCCTGCTGGCGTAGGTGATCATGTCTCTCCACAACTTTCGACCTCGGCAGCTATTTATCATTTCTGTTGTTGACCTTCTGCCAAGCCATTCTCTTAAGCTGTCTGGTATCTTTTCTCTTTGTTTCCCTCTATCTCTTCGTCCCTCAATTTTTCCAGTTGTTACAATATATTCCAGTTGTTCTCTTCTCATTACATGGTAAAAAAATGATGATTGTTTCTATTGTTGTGGCGATTCATGATTGTACAAAGAAGTTACGTTGGTGGTTTTCTGTTGCCTTCCGTCGGTTTGTTTACTGTTGGCTCCGCTAGCCTTTGACTAAAAAGTCTCACCCACAAGGCAGTGGGGTTGTTTTACTTCGGGGTACCCTCCCTTAGCCTTTTACTCTCCCGAGCTTACATGCAAGGCAGCAAGACAGCCACATGTTTTACTGTTTACTGCATACTGTAGAAGGTAAAATTACCTGACCTGACCAAATTATATGTCCGTTCATACAATTTTAATTTTTATCGTCAGCTTTATGGCAGATTTACATTTCTATGCATCTTGATGCCTTACCCCTGTATCAATCCACCGTTATCTCTTCGCCACTTCATGTTATCTCTTCGCCACTTCATGTTATCTCTTCGCCACATCATGTTATCTCTTCGCCCCTTTAAGGTTTCTTTATTTCTTCGCCACTTCATGTTATCTCTTCGCCACTTCATGTTATCTCTTCGCCACTTCATGTTATCTCTTCGCCACATCATGTTATCTCTTCGCCCCTTTAAGGTTTCTTTATCTCTTCGCAAAATCATGTTATCTCTTCGCCACTTCATGCTATCTCTTCGCCACTTCATGTTATCTCTTCGCCACTTCATGTTATCTCTTCGCCACTTCATGTTATCTCTTCGCCACATCATGTTATCTCTTCGCCCCTTTAAGGTTTCTTTATCTCTTCGCAAAATCATGTTATCTCTTCGCCACTTCATGCTATCTCTTCGCCACTTCATGTTATCTCTTCGCCACTTCATGCTATTTCTTCGCCGCGTCATGTTATCTCTTCGCCACTTCATGTTATCTCTTCGCCACTTCATGTTGTCTCTTAGCTACTTCATGTTATCTCTTCGCCACTTCATATTATCTCTTCGCCACTTCATGTTATTTCTTCGCCACTTCATATCTCTTCGTCACTTCATGCTATCTCTTCGCCACTTCATGTTATCTCTTCGCCACATCATGTTATCTCCTTGCCACTTCATGTTATCTCTTCGCCCCCTTAAGGTTTTTTAACATTCGATGTTACTCGTCCATCTTAGTCTTGGTCTGCCTCTGCCTCTTTTACCTTGTATTTTCCCTTTCAATATTACTTTTATTAGGCTGTTGTGTCTCTTAACATGCCCCAACAATTTTATTTGTCTTGTTCTAATTGTGTTTAGTAGTTCTCTTTTCATTTTTAGTTTTTTTTAATTAAAACTTCATCGCTTATTTTATTTTCTTTCCATCCAATTCTACCTATTCTTCTATAAAATACATGACATTTCAAAGGCTTCAATTCTCTTGTTCATGTTCATGAGAGTTTCAGAACTAGGAAAATACAAATCCGTGGTAACTTTATGACGTTTCCCTCCTCAGATCTCTTGTGTAGTGAAATCCGATATCTGGCCCTCTCGGATCATCATCATCATCATCAAGTACCGAGCCTACTGGCGTAGGTGATCATGTCTCTCCATAACTTTCGATCTCGGCAACTATTTATCATTTCCGTTGTTGACCTTCTGCCAAGCCATTCTCTTAAGCTGTTTGTTATTTTTTCTCTTTGCTTCCTTCTCGGATATGGGCAATAAAAAGGAGCGTCCGTGTGCACTCGCGCACGTTAAAGATCCCTTGGCAGTTAAAATAAAAAAAAAAGCAGACCATAAATATGGCCGCTGCTTGGACACAATTTTCTGTAGAAATCTACAGAAGCTCTAGATCACAGGCCGTGCTACAGAGCTCGTGCACGTGGGCGAGGATTTTCCTCTGATTTTCTAGATTCTCGAGCACCTATAGGTTCATCCAGTGTGCAGTGATGGTGATCCTAATAACAAACATAACAAAAGGGTAAAAAGTAAAGTACCCCCGTCACGCCAAGTGGCGTATAGGGAATATGGTGTTAGTGACCATAAATTTGACAGACCTTCGGCACATGATTTTTGTGGGGTAATGTGGTCGGTATTACACCCGTGCCGCTTTACTTTCCCAGAAAAAAATCCGGTACCCATTTAAAGCCTGGTGAACCCGGAAGCCGTCGGTTGGGTTCGAACCCTACCTCTTGTCCTTTGTAGTCCAGTTCACTAACCACTGAGCTATCGCGGCTCTTTAATAACAACATGCTGTATCTTTTAAAAACAAATTAAAAAAAAACAATAACAAAAAATTGTGTGATTAAAACATTGAATGTGGCATCATGAAACTCTCAGAAGTGTCAATCTGCGATGTAGTTGCAAGCATTGACAGCTAAACATCAGAGAGGAATTATCGAAATTTTCCGAACAGAACATGAGAAGAAGGTTGGAATACTTGATTACAACTGGCAAAATGTAAGGAAAGAGAGACCGCGGACGATAAAGAAATAAGATGCTGGATAGCTTGGTGTCATGGCTAGGAAAATAGTCAACAAGAAATTTGATACCATGCACTGGGGATAGAGATTTGTGGAGGAACACGATTTCATGCGTCAATCGGAATGACACATGATGATGATGATTAACTAAAAAAATATCATTCTTTCATAAGCATTGACTTTAGCTAAACAATGCGACGTTTTGTTTGTGTTGCCACGAGTTTAAACCACATACCTAGAATATGAAAACATGAAGGGAATGTATAGACTGAACATATCAAAGAGACCATCAAGTAGACTAGTGCCGAGATATAAGGAAGCTCGGAAGGCTTCTTCAAGTGAATTCTTCATCAGCGAATGAAACTGGCAAATCTGGCTACAGATGGTTATAACTATCTTCTTAGTAAAAAAAAAAAGTAAAGTGCCCCCCTCACACGATGTGGCGGCGTATAGAGAATATGGTGTTAGTGATCATAATTTTACAGACCCTCGGCACATGATTTTTGGGGTAATGTGGTCGGTATTACGCCCGTGCCGCTTTACTTTCCCAGAAAAAAAATCCGGTACCCATTTAAGGCTGGGTGAACCCGGAAGCCGTCGGTTGGGATAGAACCCTACCTCTTGTCCTTTGTAGTCCAGTTCACTAACCACTGAGCTATCGTGGCTAACTATCTTCTTAGCGACACATATTACCATTGCTGGTGCATGACGGGGGGGGGGGGGCCTCACGATAGAACCAGAGGGATAAAGGCGGCTTGGTCAAAGCAGTCGTCATGACGCGTGAGGCTCAGGATTTTTATTTCGATCAATAGATAGGAGCACACAGAAATAGACAAATAATGGCACAGCGACATTCGAGGCAGTCATCATTTCAGAAGAGAAAAGTCGCAGAAGAAAGGAGACGAAGCCAAGCACCACAAATACATCTTGTTTATTCTGCAATCGAATCTTCTTCTTCCTTCTTCTATCTTTCAGCTCCCCGTGGAGCATAGGTCTTCAACAAACACTTTGCAATCCGCTCTGAATCTTGCCATTCTTTTAAAATCGTTCCATGTCTTCCTCATCCTCTTCATCTCTGCTTCTGTCTGTCTTCTCCAAGAATTTCTTGGTCTTCCTCTTTGTCTTTTCCCCTGGGGTTTCCAAAAAAAGGGCCTGGTGTGTAATACTCTCAGTTGGCTTCCGTAGTGTGTGTCCTATCCCGCGCCATCGTCTTCGCTGTATCTCTTTATCCATTGGTATTTGCCTGGTACATTTCCATAATTCTATGTTAGTGATTTTGTCCTGCCATTTCCATCCTTTTATTCAGCGTTAGCATCCATTAATGAAAGTCTGTATCTTCATGATTGTCAACTTTGTTGTTCTCCATGTTTCACAACCATATAATAGGACTGACTTAACATTGGATTTGAAATTTTTTATTTTTGTATTTAACCTAACTTCTTTGGACTTCCATATGTTTCCCAGTGCAACAAAAGCTCTTCTTGCTTTTGATATCCTTATTTTGGTATTAGTTTCTGTTCCTCTCTTTTTATCTATATTACAACTGAATCTGTCTACACAATATTGGCAGATTCAATCACGAGGGAAGTTGTTCAACAAAACAGCATCCAGCATTATACACTGATATTTTTACCAAACTACTGACTTGTCCTGATTGCTTGCTACCAAGCATCCGTCAGGACGACGTAGACCATATCTTCTTTATCCATAAACAATACACACGTTCAAGGTTTTGAACGAAAATGCAACTTTGAGATGGAAACAACCAGCTGTGCTTTATACCACTAAGCTTGACAAGACGTCAGGGGCGAATACTGAAAATTAGGAAGTGTGGGTTGGAAACAAAGGGCAATTGAATTAAAGAACGATAGTTAGATAAGGTGGCCTCGGTGGCTGAGTGGTTAGTGTTGCTCGCTTCCTGACAAAGAGAGTCTGGGTTCGATCCATGCTGTGACGTATTTTTTTTAGCACCGGTAATTATCTGGGGTTCACCCATTCTCTAAAAAATGGGTACCATATATTTTTCTGGAAAACAGAGGCGGCCTGGCGTGATACCGACCTCATAACACAACAAAAATGTGCCGTGGTAAGAGAAAAAAAATATTGTCACTAACACCATATTCCCCAAATGGCTAGTAAGTCGTGGAGGGAACCTTTACTTTTTTAGTTAGATAAGGGTGTTATGAAGAAAGAAGGTCTTTTAGTTAGATAAGGGTGTTAGGAAGAAAGAAGGTCTTTTAGTTAGATAAGGGTGTTAGGAAGAAAGAAGGTCTTTTAGTTAGATAAGGGTGTTAGGAAGAAAGATGGTCTTTTAGTTAGATAAGGGTGTTAGGAAGAAAGAAGGTCTTTTAGTTAGATAAGGGTGTTAAGAAGAAAGAAGGTCTTTTAGTTAGATAAAGGTGTTAAGAAGAAAGAAGGTCTTTTAGTTAGATAAGGGTGTTAGGAAGAAAGATGGTCTTTTAGTTAGATAAGGGTGTTAGGAAGAAAGAAGGTTTTTTAGTTAGATAAGGGTGTTAAGAAGAAAGAAGGTCTTTTAGTTAGATAAGAGTGTTAGGAAGAAAGATGGTCTTTTAGTTAGATAAGGGTGTTAAGAAGAAAGGAGGTCTTTTAGTTAGATAAGGGTGTTAGGAAGAAAGATGGTCTTTTAGTTAGATAAGGGTATTAGGAAGAAAGATGGTCTTTTAGTTAGATAAGGGTGTTAGGAAGAAAGATGGTCTTTTAGTTAGATAAGGGTGTTAGGAAGAAAGATGGTCTTTTAGTTAGATAAGGGTGTTAGAAAGATGGTCTTTTAGTTAGATAAGGGTGTTAGGAAGAAGGTCTTTTAGTTAGATAAGGGTGTTAGGAAGAAGGTCTTTTAGTTAGATAAGGGTGTTAGGAAGAAAGACGTCTTTTAGTTAGATAAGGGTGTTAAGAAGAAAGAAGGTCTTTTAGTTAGATAAGGGTGTTAGGAAGAAAGAAGGTCTTTTAGTTAGATAAGGGTGTTAGGAAGAAAGATGGTCTTTTAGTTAGATAAGGGTGTTAGGAAGAAAGAAGGTCTTTTAGTTAGATAAGGGTGTTAGGAAGAAAGAAGGTTTTTTAGTTAGATAAGGGTGTTAGAAAGAAAGAAGGTCTTTTAGTTAGATAAGGGTGTTAGAAAGAAAGAAGGTCTTTTAGTTAGATAAGGGTGTTAGGAAGAAAGAAGGTCTTTTAGTTAGATAAGGGTGTTAGGAAGAAAGAAGGTTTTTTAGTTAGATAAGGGTGTTAGGAAGAAAGATGGTCTTTTAGTTAGATAAGGGTGTTAGGAAGAAAGAAGGTCTTTTAGTTAGATAAGGGTGTTAGGAAGAAAGAAGGTCTTTTAGTTAGATAAGGGTGTTAGGAAGAAAGAAGGTTTTTAGTTAGATAAGGGTGTTAGGAAGAAAGATGGTCTTTTAGTTAGATAAGGGTGTTAGGAAGAAAGATGGTCCTTTAGTTAGATAAGGGTGTTAGGAAGAAAGATGGTCTTTTAGTTAGATAAGGGTGTTAGGAAGAAAGATGGTCTTTTAGTTAGATAAGGGTGTTAAGAAGAAAGAAGGTCTTTTAGTTAGATAAGGGTGTTAGGAAGAAAGAGGTCTTTTAGTTAGATAAGGGTGTTAGGAAGAAAGATTGTCTTTTAGTTAGATAAGGGTGTTAGGAAGAAAGAGGTCTTTTAGTTAGATAAGGGTGTTAGGAAGAAAGATGGTCTTTTAGTTAGATAAGGTAGTTAGGAAGAAAGAGGTCTTTTAGTTAGATAAGGGTTTTAGGAAGAAAGAGGTCTTTTAGTTAGATAAGGTAGTTAGGAAGAAAGATGGTCTTTTAGTTAGATAAGGTAGTTAGGAAGAAAGAGGTCTTTTAGTTAGATAAGCGTGTTAGGAAGAAAGATGGTCTTTTAGTTAGATAAGGTAGTTAGGAAGAAAGAGGTCTTTTAGTTAGATAAGCGTGTTAGGAAGAAAGATGGTCTTTTAGTTAGATAAGGGTTTTAGGAAGAAAGAGGTCTTTTAGTTAGATAAGGGTGTTAGGAAGAAAGAGGTCTTTTAGTTAGATAAGGGTGTTAGGAAGAAAGAGGTCGCGACAAGATCAGGCATTAACAATATCAATCAAGAAGTGAAAATAAGACGTTGAAAATGGATGGGTCACTTTCTACGAATGGAACGAATCAGACATCTGTACCTAGCATTAACATGGGCACCACCTGGTAAACGAAGAAGAGGCAGACCTCTAGGGACATGGTGGCGAATGAAACATGATGACATGATAGAGGCTGGTAGGTACTGGTGAGAGTTGTCCGTGCATGCTCCTGACCGGATTGGGTGGAGATATCTTGTGGATACCCTATGCTCCTGACCGGATTGGGTGGAGATCTCTTGTGGATACCCTATGCTCCTGACCGGATTGGGTGGAGATCTCTTGTGGATACCCTATGCTCCTGACCGAATTGGGTGGAGATCTCTTGTGGATACCCTATGCTCCTGACCGGATTGGGTGGAGATCTTTTGTGGATACCCTATGCTCCTGACCGGATTGGGTGGAGATCTCTTGTGGATACCCTATGCTCCTGACCAGATTGGGTGGAGATCTCTTGTGGATACCCTATGTTCCTGACCGGATTGGGTGGAGATCTCTTGTGGATACCCTATGCTCCTGACCGGATTGGGTGGAGATCTTTTGTGGATACCCTATGCTCCTGACCGGATTGGGTGGAAATCTCTTGTGGATACCCTATGCTCCGACCGGAGTTCAGATTGTTAAGAAGAAATTAAATAAGTAGTGAATACTGAAAAGAGTTAGTGATTAACAGCAGGTGGGCAGCTGCCTAGATAAGATCCGAAAGATTCTCTTCTCTTTTCTTTTCTCTTTCTCGCTGATACATGAAAGGTGTCGTGGTTTATATCATTTGTCGTTCTTGAGATGCTCGAACTGTCTGAATTAGTGATTTTCTTTTGTTGTTACATGTCTCTGTCACTGCATCTATCCATCTTCTTCTGGGTCTTCCTCTTGGTCTTTTTCCATGCATTCTCGAGAAGAACGCCCATTGATGGTGATTGGTGAGGATTCATTCTGACCAGGTGGCCAAATCATTTAAGTTGTTGTTCTATATATTCTTGGCAGGGTTTTGTTCCTACCATTTTTCTTATGGTTTCATTTGGTGTTCTATCTCTTCTTGTGTTGTTCGTTACTTTTCTCAAGCATCGCATCTCACATGTATTGATCTTTCTTAAATGTGATTTAGAAAGGGTCCATGTTTGACTTTCATAGCACAGAGTTGGTATGAAAATGCTATTTATCATTTCTTGTTTAGCTGCCATAGAAATGTCTGAGAGATTAATTAACAAATTTTCTGCACGTAATGAGTATACATCTTTGGAAAGAAGCGATCATGTCAGATAAAGGAGAAAGTTAGACACGATGGAAGACAGCACGCAGATAACATTAATAATGAATTAATTAGCAGAAATGTAATTACTCATCCTGTCATTCGCACGCGAAAGCTCATATTGATGATATATTCACATGCGTCATTTCATTATTCACAAGACGTTTCGTTCAATGGCATAATTCCGGAGCATAATATTCGTGCCAGAGGCGTAGCTATAACGCTGGAGTTCGTGGGCTATGTAGCAGTCCGAACCCCTTTGAGTTGAGTTGGTGTTTTTTCTTAAGTGAAGGCGCAGAAGAGTAACGGATAATGGTGGCCTGGGCTATTGAAAATGAGAGATTGGATTTATCCACTGGTTTCTAATCTCACCCAGTTTTGGATTTATCCACTGGTTTCTAATCTCACCCAGACTTATCGGACACGGAATAATTTTGTATATATTTGTTTATGTTGATATTGTTTTAATGAAGTGTGGGAAAATCATGGTGGTAACCAACCAAAAAGAAAAAAAACATAGGCATCAATATTGTCATATACCCAGTACGTTATGCTCGATGGAATTCTTTCTTTCTTTCTTTCTTTTTTTCTTTCTTTCTTTCTTTCTTTCTTTCTTTCTTTCTTTCTTTCTTTCTTTCTTTCTTTCTTTCTTTCTTTCTTTCTTTCTTTCTTTTTCTTATCCTTACTTTTCTTTCTTTCTTTCTCTCATCCTTACTTTTCTTTCATCCTTACTTTCATTCTTACTTTTCTTTCTTTCTTTCTCTCATCCTTACTTTTCTTTCTCGCATCCTTACTTTTCTTTCTCTCTTTCTAACATCCTTATTTTTCTTTCTTTCTTTCTTGCTTTCTTTCATCCTTACTTTTCTTTTTTTCTTTTTTCTTTCTTTCTTTCTTTAATCCTTACTTTTCTTTCTTTCTTTTTTCATTTCATCCTTACTTTTTTTTCTTTCTTTCATTCTTACTTTTCTATTTTTCTTTCTTAATTACCAACATCCTTACTTCCTTCCTTCCGTCCTTCATTCCTACCTTTCTTCCTTCCTTCCCTCCTTATTTCCTTCCTTCCTTAGTTTCTTCCTTCCTTTCTTCCTGCTTTCCTGCTTTCCTTATTTCCTTCCTTCCTTCCAAGAAATACTGAATATATTTCAAGCTTCACGAAGAATGACATAGGGTAGGTGTTGTACTCAGAATCTATCTCAGGAAATCAAATCTGTAATCCCCTCCACTGCTGGCAAGGACATGGAGATAATGACCATCATTCTGTCGTCACGTGACATGGAAGCCCAGATGTAAAGAGAGTATTCTGCCCAACAGTGGATTGATCCAACATTCCCCCACCCCTCCCCCTCCCCACCCCCACGTTATTTGGGGAATGACAAGTTTCTATTCATTCGACCACTCGAATACAGTAAAAAAACAACATCAAGTAAACATTATCAACTCTTAAACACAATTCGAACAGCATCAAGTAAACATTATATACAGTTAAACACATTTCGAACAACATCAAGTAAACATTATCAACTCTTAAACACAATTCGAATATCATCAAGTAAACATTATCAACAGTTAAACACAATTCGAACAACATCAAGTAAACATTATATACAGTTAAACACATTTCGAACAACATCAAGTAAACATTGTCAACTGTTAAACACAATTCGAAAATCATCAAGTAAACATTATCAACAGTTAAACTTAAAGTTTAAAGTGAGTGCTGTTCAATGGCCGACTTTGGGATTTTGGATGCAAGTTATTTACATGCTGTAACGCATTAATGGATATCTCCGTCAAGTCGACCGAAGATTTTCCTCTTTGGGAATTTGCACCGTGTTTCGTTCGTTGTACGCTAACCGCAGGGTCTGTTGTTTGATGTATGACTGTGATAATTCGACGACTAACTGTGTGTTTATATGTTCGGTTGGTGTACTGTCAAGAACGATGTCCTAACATCATCAAGTGCTACGACGATCATCATTTTCGGGAGGACGTGAACTTCCATGGTATATGGTGGATAGGCGGCAGGAACCATTGAAGGCTATGTCTGAAGGGTGTTCCTTGTTGCAGTTTCCTCATATTCCAAGTCCGGCTTGTTGCAGGAGCTACTGAGTTAAGTGCTCTGTGCACACTGTGAGCTGTGTGTCTCATCCGTTTTGATCATGTTTCGATGTCTCAACTGTTTACGATGAATGATGATATCGTATGACAGGGAACAGTTGACTGTGTTCACTTTCTGCGCGGTTTCGCCTTATGTCTTTTGACGTGTGCTGAGACTGCTACGATGGGGACTACAGTTACCTTACTTTGTTTGGGAGATGAGTTAGTAATTCGGATGATTCCACTGGCACGGGCGGTTGAGCAATTATGGATTTTAATTCGTTTGCAGTGATACCGAGGCCTTCCATAACCAATAACCAATAAAATAAGAGTTAAACACAATTCGAACATCATCAAGTAAACATAATCAACAGTTAAACACAATGGAGTGCAGTAACGGTGTTTCTTTAGTTAATCAAACCAACAAAAACCTCATAATTGTAAGAGATCATAACTGCCGACGACTGATTACATTCCTAGCGACTCAAACTAAACCAAGACCTTACTTCTCATCAGAGCTTTTGAATTCAGTGAATAATCTGATAAATTTCGCTTCACACAACAAATATTTCAGAGACAGGAACCCATATATGATCAAGACTTTCATTTACTTCTCCGCGTAGTCCTGCAGAAACGATAGGTCTCCTAGTCTCATCATCAGCATCATCATCGAGTTCCGTCTACGCATCGAAGGTTGGCTACCATAGAGCGCCATTCCGCTCTGTCTCTTGCTTTGATGGTGCATGCTGTTATAGGCTGACTTGTCAATATTTTGATGTCCACGCTAGTCTTGGTCTCCCTCTGTCTCTTTTACCTTGTATTTTCCCATCCAGGATTACTTTTAGTAGGCTGTTGTGTCTTTTAACATGCTCCCAAAATATCATTTTCTTGTCTGAATTGTGTTTAGTAGTTCTTATTTTCATTTTTAGTTGTTTTATGACTTCATCGCTCGTTTCCTTTTCTTTCCATCCAGTTCTTCTTATTCTTCTATATTCCGTATTTCAAAGGATTCAATTTTATGTTCTGTTTTCTTGTCTAATGTCTATGCTTCTGCACCATACATAAATATTGAGAAGCTAAAACATTTTGCTATTCTTAGTTTTAGCCCTGGTGTTATTTGTTTTGATGTTAGTATATTTTTAATGACATTAAAATTATTTTTAGCCATTCCTATTCTTTTGTTTATTTTCAGTTTTACATTTTCCATCACTGGTTATAGTATGCCCAAGGTAGTTGTAACTCTGAATTGTCTCCAGGTCTATTCCTTCAACTTTGATATCCACATGTAGGTCCCAACTTATCAACGAGAATTTTCCAGGATTTAAAAATAGTATGGCGTCGTGGTATACAGGGGACATGGATTTGAATACTTTTAGGCTGGACAAACTGTGACATGGAGTTGAATATAACGTTAGGCTGGACAAACTGTACTGTGACATGGAGTTGAATACCGTTAGGGTGAACAAACTGTGACATGGAGTTGAATACCGTTAGGGTGAACAAACTGTGACATGGAGTTGAATATAACGTTAGGCTGGACAAAATGCGACATGGAGTTGAATACCGTTGGCGTGGATAAACTGTGACATGGAGTTGAATACCGTTAGGTGAACAAACTGTGACATGGAGTTGAATATAACGTTAAGCTGGACAAAATGCGACATGGAGTTGAATACCGTTAGGGTGAACAAACTGTGACATGGAGTTGAATATAACGTTAGGCTGGACAAAATGCGACATGGAGTTGAATACCGTTAGGGTGAACAAACTGTGACATGGAGTTGAATATAACGTTAGGCTGGACAAAATGCGACATGGAGTTGAATACCGTTGGCGTGGATAAACTGTGACATGGAGTTGAATACCGTTAGGGTGAACAAACTGTGACATGGAGTTGAATACCGTTAGGGTGAACAAACTGTGACATGGAGTTGAATACCGTTAGGGTGAACAAACTGTGACATGGAGCTGAATAACGTTTGGGTGGACAAACTGTGACATGGAATTGAATACCGTTATGATGGACAAACTGTGACATGTAGTTGAATACCGTTAGGGTGGACAAACTGTGACATTTGAGTCAGAAAACTATGCATTGATGTGAACGGTTTCTAATTTCTCCAGTAGAAGACGAGAAAGCAAGAAAGTCATGGAAGCGAATTGAGGGGACAAATCAATCCGAATCCTGGAGTCCAATGCAAGTTGTTGCACAGCACTTTATTCGGTATAGCGATTATTCTGTTTTATTTATGGAACCAGTTCCATTGGAGTCAAGAATTTCCATATCCGCTTCACCACTTGTTACAGTATTTTCCCAAAATGCATCGGTAAATTCCTGCGACAAGGTCGCTCCGTGTACGTCCTACTCGACTGCACAAGCGACGATTCAAAACCTCTTTGATCGACTTTTACAACATGAGTGGCATGTAACAGTGGCTCCAAATCTGTTCTCCCCTCATATGGACCCTACTAGCCTCTCGTGGTACGATTATAATCGTTTCTTCATTATATAGCAAGATCATGTAGATACGTCTCTCGGAATGAACGAACAATCTGTGTCGGTGAAACCGTCGCTCTCTGTAGAGATAAAGTAAAGGTAAAGTACGAGACTTGAACCAGCGTCTTAGCACGCGAGTTTAAACCCATATGTGCTCGTCCGCCTATACAGAAATATTCGGAGATTTCTGTATAGTGTCGCCTCAAGCATCGAAACTCAGATGCGAGTTCGACATTCCTCACCTTCCCATGGTATTACCCTGGTACCCATTTCTGCCAACGGCTGGGTCGGGCGTGGGGGTATTTTTTTTTTTTCAACCACGAGTACAATTCACACTTCTGCCAGCGGGAATCGAACACGGGTTGTCCGAACGTCGGTAGTCCAGTCGGGTGGTTCTCCCAACTAGGATACCGAGGGCCCCCCACTCTCTGTTTAAGACTCATCTCTTCATTATGCACAAGGACACTTCTCAATAGAAAAGAAAAGCAAATTCTGAAAAATTCAGTAAATAATTAAAACAGTAACCAGGACCAGTATCTTTAGAACCAGCACTGCTTATATGAAGGTCTCCTTCTTCTACTTTTGTTTGGTCGCTCACTGGCTGAGTCAGAGAGCTGGCTTCTGGTGTCTTATAGAGCAATATCTTCAGGGCAGAACTGGGAATGACTAAAAAGGAGCGCTGTGTGGGGAAGCACAGACGAATAACAAATGAACACACAACCGGAGTCATCAGTCTCCACAAAATGAGGGACATACTAGGGAGAAGATCTGAGCACTTATGGACGTGCCCAATTTGCAGCAATGAGGATGATTCGTTGACTTATCTCAACTAAAGTAATAAGAAAGATAAGAAAGAAAGACAGAAAGAATGAAAGAACTAATCTTAATCTTTTCCTCTCTTGTTAACTGACTCAACGTTTTAATCTTTTCCTTTCTTGTTAACTGACTCTATGTTTTAATGTGTTTCCTCTCTTGTTAACTGACTCAACGTTTTAATCTTTTCCTTTCTTATTAACTGACTCTAGGTTGTAACCTGTTCCTCTCTTGTTAACTGACTCCTAGTTATGACGTGATCCATAATTGATATTAAACTTTAGATTAAATATAGTTCATTAATTTCTTATTCGCGCTTAATATCTTATTGTTCATAATAATAATAATAATAATAATCATAATCGCTATGCCAACTAAACAAACACGCGATTAATTTGCTCTATTATGTTCTCATTACATTGTCTATCGAATTAGATCAAATTGGAAGATATAGTCAAATTGTCCGGATAATGTTCCAAGTAAACTTGCATTTGAAATGTTTTAAAATTTATAAAATTGATTGAAATTAATAATCCTTAGACATGAGCCGCACGAAGGTTTTTTCTATTTTTAATTTGACGAAACGTCGTATTACATTATTCATGATGTTTCACTGTGGATTGATGTAGAGATCATTTTTGCGTTATCAAGAGTTGTACTTTCTGTCGTTTTTTTGTTTTAGAGGAATTCAAGCGCTGCCATTTGTTTTAGGATAAGTGGTTGAATGTTTGTTTGTTTATGTGGTTGCTTTAGATGTTTGGTTTGTTGTATAGTTAATTGTTTGGTTGTTTAGCTGGTTGGTTGATTGATTGGTTGTTTGGTGAATTGTTTTGTTATTTGTTTGGTTGGTTCTTTGGTTAATTGTTTAGTTATTTGATGTGATTAATTGTTTATTTATTTGATGTGGTTAATTGTTTAGTTATTTGATGTGATTAGTTGTTTATTTATTTGATGTGGTTAATTGTTTATTTATTTGATGTGATTAATTGTTTAGTTATTTGATGTGGTTAATTGTTTATTTATTTGATGTGATTAATTGTTTATTTATTTGATGTGGTTAATTGTTTATTTATTTAATGTGATTAATTGTTTATTTATTTGATGTGGTTAACTGTTTAGTTATTTGATGTGGTTAATTGTTTAGTTATTTGCTGTGGTTAATTGTTTAGTTATTTGATATAGTTAATTGTTTATTTATTTGATGTGGTTAATTGTTTAGTTATTTGATCTGGTTAATTGTTTAGTTATTTGATGTGGTTAATTGTTTAGTTATTTGATGTGGTTAATTGTTTAGTTATTTGATATAGTTAATTGTTTAGTTTTTTGATATAGTTAATTGTTTAATTATTTGATATGGTTAATTGTTAAGTTACTTGATATGGTTAATTGTTTAGTTATTTGATATGGTTAATTGTTTAGTTATTTGGTGTGGTTAATTGTTTAGTTATTTGATGTGGTTAATTGCTTAGTTATTTGATAAAGTTAATTGTTTAGTTATTTGATGTGGTTAATTGTTAAGTTACTTGATATGGTTAATTGTTTAGTTATTTGTTTGTTTGGTTCTTTGGTTGGTTATTTGCCTGGTTGTTTTGTTATTTGTTTGGTTCGTTTTTTTATTGATTGTTTGGTTAATTGTTTGGTTAATTGTTTGGTTAATTGTTTGGTTAATTGTTTGGTTAATTTTTTGGTCGATTATCTGTTTATTTGTTTAGTTATTTGTTTGATTGGCCTTTTGGTTATTTGTTTAGTTATTTGTTTGGTCGGTTATCTGTTTATTTGTTTGGTTAATTGTTTAGTTATTTATTTGGTCGGTTATCTGGTTATTTGTTTAGTTATTTTTTAGTTTACGGGTTTGGTTGGCTATTTGTTTAGTGATGTGTCTGGTTGGTTGTTTGATAGTCAGGTAATCTGGTTTATTGTTTGATAGTCCAGGTAATCTGGTTTATTGTTTGATAGTCCAGGTAATCTGGTTTATTGTTTGATTCATCATGTTCAATTACATTTATTTGTGTTGGTTGTTTAATTAACTATTTCGTTGTTTAGTTATGTGATTAGTTGATTAATTTGAAACATTTAGATTTTAGCTGTCTGATTATTTTTCTGATTAACTGGTTAGAGCTTTAGGTGGTTTATGAAATAGTTTTCTGACTGGTTAGTTTATTAATTTGATAAAATAATTGATTGAGTTTCAAATTTATTGGTTTGTTTATTGCATGAATATGGTGTCATTAATTTGAACCAAGTGATCTGTATTCGACTCCTAGTTGAGGCTAGTGTTTTGGTAGTTCCAGACAGTTTCCTGATTAATCAATCATTTAATGATTTAATGATTGATCAATCATTTAAAGAAAATTTGTATCCGGTACTTTCTCTGTAAACGCTTGACAGACTTGACAAAAGGATATTTGTTTGTAGAGAATGGGTGCACCTATTTGTCGTGTGTAACGCCAATAGCCGAAGCTGGATCAATTGTACTTTACATACAGGAGTCGGAGGCAACGGGAAGGCCGGCGGAATAGCAGGGAATTCCATATTGGAAGGGGAGTTTTAAAATGGTCAAAATTGACGTCACGATTATTGTTAGAAATCAGATGTCACAAGGAGGTGGGAATGAGGCGGAGGGTAATAAATACGTCAGAGGAGTGGTGGCACAGGGTGCCATGAATGATAGCGCAGGAAAAGCAACCTCAGCGGAAGAGGACGCAACGATTATATCGATGTAGGACGGGAATAATTAGTACAACAACACTTCGGTGGTTGTTGGAATGGCTGGCGGAGCGGATATGGGAATGTCCCGACTGCCATGGCGCTAGTCTGTATTAATGATTGGTGGCCTGACGTCTTGCTGGGGGTATTATTATTGAGCGCAAAGAGAGTATACCCACTGTACCACATTTCATGTACATCACTAGTGCCGACAGTGCATGCGTACATTTTGAAACAATCTAAGTAAGAGAGTTATCCCACGACATTTCAACTCTATATTTTGTATTTGTTTCTGGTGCTCTGTTCAACAAGTCCATGTTTTGTAGGATTCTTCTTCTACCTTTCAGCTCCATGTGGAGCATAGGTCTTCAACAAACACTTTCTAAGCCTTTCTGTTTCTTGTCATTCTTTTAAGATCATTCCATATCTTCTCCACTATCTTCATCTCTGCTTTCATCTGTCCTCTCAAAGAATTCCTTGGTCTTTCTTTTTGTCTCTTTCCATGAGGATTTAAAAAAACATGACCTGTCGTGTAGTACTCTTAGTTGGCTTCCACAATGTGTGTTCTGTCCAGCGCCATCGTCTGTATCTCTTTATCAAATGGTATTTGACTGCTGTCTCTCTCTCTCTCTCTCTCTCTCTCTCTCTTTTCTACCTTTCAGCTCCCTGTGGAGCATAGGTCTCCAACAAATACTTTACAAGTCGTTCTGTTTCTTGTCATTCTTTTAAGATCGTTCAATGTCTTCCACATCATCTTCATCTCTGCTTCTATCTGTCTTCTCCAAGAATTTCTTGGTCTTCCTCTTTGTCTTTTCCCCTGGGGATTTAAAAAAAATGGCCTGTTGTGTAGTACTCTTAGTTGGCTTCAGCAGTGTGTGTCCTATCCAAAACTATCATCTTTGCTGTATCTCTTTATCCACTGCTATTTGACTGGTACATTTCCATAATTCTATGTTAGTGATTTTGTCCTGCCATTTCCATCCTTTTATTCTGTGTAAGCATCCATTAATGAAAGTCTGTATCTTCATGACTGTCATTTTTTTGGGTTTGTTTTCCATGTTTCACAGCCATATAAGAGGACTGATTTAACATTAAAGTTGAACATTTTTATTTTTGTATTTAACCTAATTTCTTTTGATTTCCATATGTTTCCCAGTGCAACGAAGGCTCAACTTTCTTTTTGTATCCTTATTTTGGTATCATTTTCTTGTTCCTCCTTTATTTGTTGCTTTGCTGATTTGTAAATGCTCCACGTTAGTACTAATTACGGCTGATTTATAACTATTTCGGTATTTTTGTATGTTTTTAATTTCTTTATCGATTGCATTATCTACCTTCTAAAAAAAATCGTTACAATTTAGTGAGCTTTTTTCATTTCTTTTTTTCTGAGAATACATTAATACAATTAAAATTAAAAAAAAATATTTATTTGCAACATTAGACATATTTATTCAATGTTAAAACCGACCACATTACCTCAAAAATCATGTGCCGAGGGTCTGTAAAATTTATGGTCACTAACACCATATTCCTTATACGCAACTTGGCGTGACGGAGGTACTTTACTTTTTTTTAAATTTAATATTAAAGTGAACATTATTTTGCAAGAATCAAATAATTAAAAAAATAGATAACGATTTATCTTTTAATTACTTGTGAGTGAAGACAATCACTGGATATGGGTTCCCCTGGGCGACTGCCCCTGGTTAGTCATATGATCAAATCAGCAGTGATCAATCACACATAACATCGTTCAGGTGATATGCACATTTCATTACAGACTTATATTGCGATTATATTTTTCTCTTATGGGACCCTGCGATAGCTCAGTGGTTAGTGAACTGGACTACAAAGGACAAGAGGTAGGATTCGATCCAAACCGACGGCTTCCGGGTTCACCCAGCCTTAAATGGGTTCCGGATTTTTTTCTGGGTAAGTAAAGCGGCACGGGCGTAATACCGACCATATTACCCCAAAGATCATGTGCTGAAGGTCTGTAAAATTTATGGTCACTACAACCATATTCCCTATACGCCTACCTCTCCTCATCATCATCATCATGTAGTATTAATTTCTCTCTCCTTTCTTATTTCCACATCCTACTTTCCTAGCCCTCCACTTGATCATCTAACATGTAGTTATAGATAATTGTGCTTCACCGTTTGTGGTCGTTGTCCCTGTATTCTGAAGAAGGCCACAGGCCGAAACGTCAGTATTGTGTTGTGTTCCTTCCATGTAAAGCTGTTATCATACTTTGGAGTGTTTAGCACACCATACCACTGGCTCTTTGCTACCAGCTTTACCGCAGCATTGCAATTATTTGCCTGTTACCTTCCGTATACGCCACTTGACGTGACGGGGGCTCTTTACTCTTTACTTTACTATATCTTTGTCTTACACTTTAAAGTCATCATTGAAATATCCCTGTATTTCTCATTCGTTATTGTGTCTGACCTTGGAGTACTCCAGGAAGGGCGGTAACTCTTCCGTCACTGAATCTAAAAGCAAAGGGTTATAACTCACTCGTTACAAACTTCTATTATATGTCATATCAAATGGTCTCCCATGTAATTACGTGACTTATTGTCATATGCGTCACAGTATGCTTCTTTACTGTATGCGTGTTCCCTGTATGTGAAATATTTTTCTCTACGTTTTTGACATCTTCAGTCTGTTGATCCTGATATAATGCCGTATGGGTAACAGGGAGCGTTAGAATCTTCTGGGGGTCCTGAGTCCTGCTAGAGGAGTTAAGAGTTTATTATCCTGGTCCCGTAGTAGTAGTAGTAAAGGAGTATTGGTAGTAACAGTTGTAGTAGTAGTAGTAAAAGTAGTATTGGTAGTAACAGTTGTAGTAGTAGTAGTAAAAGTAGTATTGGTAGTAACAGTTGTAGTAGTAGTAGTAAAGTAGTATTGGTAGTAACAGTTGTAGTAGTAGTAGTAAAAGTAGTATTGGTAGTAACAGTTGTAGTAGTAGTAGTAAAAGTAGTATTGGTAGTAACTGTTGTAGTTGTAGTAGTAAAAGTAGTATTGGTAGTAATAGTTGTAGTAGTAGTAGTAAAGTAGTATTGGTAGTAATAGTTGTAGTAGTAGTAGTAAAGTAGTATTGGTAGTAACAGTTGTAGTTGTAGTAGTAAAAGTAGTATTGGTAGTAATAGTTGTAGTAGTAGTAGTAAAGTAGTATTGGTAGTAACAGTTGTGGTAGTAGTAGTAAAGTAGTATTGGTAGTAACAGTTGTGGTAGTAGTCGTAAAAGTAGTATTGGTAGTAATAGTTGTAGTTGTAGTAGTAAAAGTAGTATTGGTAGTAACAGTTGTAGTTGTAGTAGTAAAAGTAGTATTGGTAGTAATAGTTGTAGTAGTAGTAGTAAAGTAGTATTGGTAGTAACAGTTGTAGTAGTAGTAGTAAAGTAGTATTGGTAGTAACAGTTGTGGTAGTAGTAGTAAAAGTAGTATTGGTAGTAACAGTTGTAGTAGTAGTAGTAAAAGTAATATTGGTAGTAACAGTTGTAGTAGTAGTAGTAGTAAAAGTAGTATTGGTAGTAACAGTTGTGGTAGTAGTAGTAAAAGTAGTATTGGTAGTAACAGTTGTAGTAGTAGTAGTAAAGTAGTATTGGTAGTAACAGTTGTAGTAGTAGTAGTAAAAGTAGTATTGGTAGTAATAGTTATAGTAGTAGTAGTAAAAGTAGTATTGGTAGTAATAGTAGTAGTAGTAGTAGTAGTAAAAGCAGTAGTGGTAGTAATCATTGTAGTGGTCATCACGTGCCATACGGATTGGCGTAGGCGATCATGTCCTTCCACAATCTTCTATCTACAGTGCATCGTATCAATTCATATTTGTAGTAAAAGTGGTAAAAGTAGTAGTGGTAGTAATACTAGAGCTGGTGATGGCAGTAGTGTTAATAATAGTAGTTGTGGTAGTAGTAGTAGTGTAGCAGTAGTGATACTACTGGTAATCTTAATAGTAGTGGTAGTAGTAGTTGTTGTGGTGGTAGTAGTGATAATAGTAGTATTTTGATGTGTTTGTGGTAGTAGCAGCAGTAGCAGTAGTGATAATAGTAGAAGTCGTAGTAGTAGTGGTGGTAGTAGTAGTTGTGGTAGTAATATTAGCAGTCGTAGTAATGATAATAGTAATACTCGTTGTGGTGGCAGTGGTAGTAGTCATAATATTAGTAGTAGTGATAATAGTAGTAGTGGTAGTGGTGGCACTAGTGAGAATAATAGTATTTGTTGTAGTATTGGTGGCAGTGGTAGTAGTAGTGGTAGTGATAACTGTTTTAGCCGTGTAGTAGTAAAGGCAATTGTAGTGGTAGTAATAATAGTGATAACAGTAGTAGTCGAGGTAATAGTGAATAAATCAACAGTAGTTGTAGTAGTGGTAGTGGTGGTGATAGAATATAGTAAAGAAAAAAATAGTAGAAAGAAAAGAACAATAAGAAGATAGCGTATATTCTGCAGTAAAACTGATTACAAAAAGAAAAAAACAAACTCTACTTTTAAGACGTCTACGATTTTCACTTGAACCTTTGTACCACAGTCTGTCTCAGAGACGTCCCACAAAGTTCTTAAATGGGTTTTAATCAGCTATGGGTCACTGATCCTGAAATTCAGCAACGGTTTGTGAACACAAGGTCTAGAGTACGGAGTTCGTTTATGATTGACGGCTTCTAGTCTCACCCATGGGAATCTGTCATTTATTTGTGTCTGGTAAAGAAACAGCACTGGCAGAGTGCTGACCACGTTACCCCAAAGATACATCGATGAGTTTAAAAAAAATTGTTGGGAACTTTTACCGCATTAATTATAAGCTACAGCTCCTGACGGAGTGTTTTTATTTTCTTAATTATTTTTAAACTTCAAAAACGGAAGAACAAGATATACATACTAGAGGCTATCATAGTTCCATAGAGTATGATTTGAATGCTACTTCTTCTACCTCTTTTCTTTCTCCCACAGCCCTATAGTTGTTTGGGAACCGCTGACAGATTTCACCAACATTCTCCATTTCTCTCTGTCTTCAGTCGTTCTTTAGAGCTCTGCAGTCGAGGCCTGTCCATTCTTTAATAATATCTCCCACTCTGGTTCTCTATCCAGAAGCCGCTATCATAAAAACGATTTTGTTAATGAAACGTAGACCAGTGACGAGGAGAGATAGTAACCGAATAGCAAAGCAAGCCCTCAGGTGGGAAATAACAGGTAAGAGGAAAAGAGGAAGACCCAGAGAGGCACTGAGAAGAACACTGATGAGAGAGGCAAGAGCAGCGGGAATCGGTTCCCTCAATGGGATAGAGCTGCTTGCACAGAACAGAGACAAATGGCGAGATTTGATAAAATATCTTTAAAACAATTGAAAACTGCTGGAACAAAAATTCAGATAAGAGAAGGAGTAATTGGTCTACACCCTATGAGCCGGCTACGGCTCGAAAGGTCAATAGATAGATAGATAGAAATGTTCTCTATCTACCTCTCATACTCCCTCCTTTCACAGTTTCTATACACAGTGGTCGTCATGGCCAAACCATTTCAATTGACATTTCTTCACAATCATCATCAAGTACCGGGCCTGCTGGCGTAGGTGATCATGCCTCTCCACAACTTTCGATCTCGGCAGCTATTTATCATTTCTGTTGTTGACCTTCTGCCAAGCCATTCTCTTAAGCTGTCTGTTATTTTTTATCTTTGCTTCCCTCTATCTCTTCGTCCCTCAATTTTTTCAGTTGTTACAATATATTCCAGTTGTTCTCTTCTCATTACATGGCCAAAAAATGATGACTGTTTCTTCCTAATATTGGAAATTAGCTCTCTTTTTGCTTTGACCTCTCTCAGAACATCTTCATTACTCTTCTTAGCTGTCCATGGTACTCTCAACATTCTTCTGTAAAACCACATGTCTACAGACTCCAGTAATTTTCTTGTCTGTTGTCCTATTGTCCATGATTCACATCCATATGTTAAGACTGGCTCTACGTAACATTTAAGAACTCTTTTTCTTGTTTCTATTGTCAAAAATGGATTGCACAGTATTTTCCTCATTTTTTGGAAAGTTGCTTTTGCCTGAGCCATTCTTTCTTCACAGTAGTCAATACATTGCTTGTTGTAGACTTTTGCGAACTATTTTATTTGTGAGACGATCTAAGTAAGAGATGCCCAAAATCTGACAATAACATTTCGTCTACAATGCTGGTAATTTCTTCAAAATCTATCTAGAAACTTAAATATTCTTCCACGAAAACTTCTATGAATCTGTTGGTTAAATATAACCACTGTTATCTTATTTGCAATGATCACAGTGGGCGTCTAAAAGAGAACGATACTGGTAAATGTTAGAAACAAAGACAATCAAAAGCCGAGAATGCCGAGGACATAACGAGGGCATTTATCCTTGGCGAGGAAAAGTTGGATAGAGAGAAAATCCAGCCAGCGATCCACGTTTGAGAAGCGGTTAAGTCCTGGCGAAATAGAAAGATGAGAGAAGGAAAACTTGATTTTAGGAAACGCTGGTTAATTAGGTAAGGTAGCCTTCCATGGAGAGACTGCACTGACTACAATCAAGTGCTGCCATGCATAAAAATGAAGTGAAACCGTAGGGAGGAAAACAATCTCGAGATTATGTGTTCTAAATGTGATTTGATATAAAAAAAAAACAAGAGGAGCCTTCATTGCTCCAGGGAACATGGAAATCCAAACAAATTTGGATAAATACACATATACAATTTTTAAACTCCAATGTTAAAGCAGTCCTCTTGTATGACTGTGAAAGATGTACAACAAAAATGACAATGATAAATATACATTTGACTTCGATTCATGGATACTCAAGCAGAATAAAAATATGGAGATGGCAAAACAAAATTACAAACTTAGAGCTATGTGAAAATACCAGTTAAACATCCGTGGGAAAAGAGATAAGATAAAGGTTATAGAACTTGATAGCACACACTCTGCGGAAACCAAATGAGAGCATTACACGACAAGTCCTTTTATGAAATCCCCAGTGGAAAAGACAAAGGGGAAGATCAAGGTAAAATTAGAGAGGACGGAGGAATCTGAAATGAAGATGATGGAGAAGGTACTGAATGATGTTGAGAGAATTGTAGGAAATGGAAAGGTTTGGAAAGTTTTTGTCAAAAACCCATGCTCCTGAGGGAGATGTAGGGAAGAAAAAGAAAAGGCTGGATGACCCAGACAACGAGGTGACAGTACAGAGCAACTAGTTATACTAAAATGGAGTTTTTCTTTATTTATGGTTCGGGTCTTTTTACATTTACGTAGAATGGAAGTTAGCTGAATCTGTCATCTTCGAGACTTCGAGAATAAGTTTCTACTTCTTTAGTCAAACAAACCTCCGAGGTTATTAACATTGTCCAAGACGGACCAATTAATTATAATATGCATATTCTGTTTTAAGAGAAATCGTCTCTGTAATCATGATTGCTATAATATGCTTGAGTCCACCTAATCTACTACTATCTGGACCTAGATTTTCTCAGTCTTCAAATTGGTACTCATTCTCGCCAGTACATTCCCCTATCTAATCTAATGCTACCTTCTCTCTTCAATGGTTGGCAAGGGACTCTCCCCAAAATATCGAACAAATAAAACTGCAGGAACAATCAGAAAAATAACCTCTACAGAGATGAAATGTGTCAGACGAATGGCGGGAAACAGCCTGCGCGAAAAGATCAGAAATGAAGAACTGAGAAAAATGCTAGGAATAACCTCCGCCATAGAATATATAAAGAAACACCATATAAAATATTTTGGCCACGTGACAATACAGAAAGATTAAAACACAACGAGCCATCAGTAAACGTTGCGAGAACACCAGATCCAAAGGCCGACCACGAAAAAGATGGATCGATGCAATATTGGAAACATTAGGAAACATAACAGCAGCAGAGGCGAACATAAGAGCAAAAGACCGCAAATTATTCTCCCCTCGACGCTGAAAGGCAAATAAGGAAGGAAAGAAGTAGAAGAAGAAGTAGTAACGATCATAAACTATACATTTAAATAAGCAGGTAAATGACAAGAAAATAGGATGCATACTTCCCACTTAATAGAACTTTCTCGACATATAAAACGGTTTGACACTATCTGGACAGCCGCGTTAGATTAAAGAGGAAAGTGCTGAAAGAGATCATGTTTAATGGAAGCATGCGAAAAATGAAAGATAATAATCTGCTTGGAAATGTTAACAAGAAGTAAACAACAACAACAGCGGACAAAGTCGCTGATCCTGTCGCAACCAGCTTGTGAAGCCGAGTGAGAGCGTTTTAATTCAATTTGTTTGGAAGCTTACGACTAATCTGTTTGTTGGTTACGTCCAAACGAACCTGCCAGGTATAGAAGGAAAACAAGGCTAAAACAGAATGGAGAATTGGATATGAAGATTTTTGTTTTTTTATCAAAAGGCCTATTTTGGAATTATCGGGCGAGTAATGGTAGCTTGTAAAATAATGTGGATGCTGAATACAAACCTCGAGAACAATCTTCATACACCATGCACAGTTGTTTGTCATTGATTAGTTCATCAAGAAATTCTTTACAACAGATTTGATCAATTATCTCGGAAACTGTTTGATGAATTTCTGTACTTTTTTCTCATGAAATTTTATTTTTTTCGCCGACCTTCAGATTTTATAACATTTAAGTACTAAGGTAGTCTGAATTTAGCACAAATAATTTTTGTTAAATAATTTTAGGAGAATATCAAAACTCGTGCACTAAACATTATATTTTACTCATTTGTGTCTTTCCATGAAGATAAGATAAACACGATTTTTCAGTTTTACACTAAATGTGATTAGAAGAAGTTTTATTTTAAAATATAAAAAATGTTGTGGTTAAACACTGAATATTGCAACCCGGAAGATCTCAGAATTCCGATTGTTGGAATTTATGTTACAAGCATTGACTACCAAACTAGCACTAATACATAAATATATAGGTTAGCTGAACAATGTTAACCTTAGGTGGTAGATGTTCAACAGAGGTGAGGTGGTAGATGTTCAACAGAGATGAGGTGGTAGATGTACAACAGAGGTGAGGTGGTAGATGTACAACAGAGGTGAGGTGGTAGATGTTCAACAGAGGTGAGGTGGTAGATGTACAACAGAGGTGAGATGGTAGATGTACAACAGAGATGAGGTGGTAGATGTACACCAGATGTGATATGGTAGATGTACTAAAGAGATTAAATGCAGAATGGCTCAGGCAAAAACATCGTCGTCATCATCGAGTGCCTTCTCCGCAACGAAGGTTGGCTACCATGGATCGCCATTCTACTCTGTTTCTTGTTTTGATGGTGCAGGCTGTCATAGATTGACTTGTCCATCTTTTGATGTTACTCGACATGTTAGTCTTGGTCTGCCTCTGCCTCTTTTACCTTGTATTTTCCCTTCCAATATTACTTTTAGTAGGCTGTTGTGTCTTTTAACGTGCCCCAAAAATTGCATTTGTCTTGTCTTAATTGTATTTAGTAGTTCTCTTTTTATTTTCGGTTGTTTTAAAACTTCATCGTTTGTTATCTTTTCTTTCCATCCAATTCTACCTAATCTTCTATAAATCCACATTTCAAAGGTTTCAATTTTCTGTTCTGTTTTCTTGTCTAATGTCTATGTTTCTGCACCATACAGGAATATTGAGAAGATGTAACATTTTGCCATTCTTAGTTTCAGCCATGCTGATATTTGTTTGTTGTTAGTATATTTTTAATGGCATTAAAATTACTTTTTACCATTCCTATTCTTTTGTTTATTTCAATTTTGCATTTTCCATCATTGGTTATAGTATGTCCCAGGTAGTTGTAGCTCTGGATTGTCTCCAGATGTATTCCCTCAACTGTGATATTTAATTGTAGGTCTTGAGAATTTTCTTTGTTTATGATCATAGTTTTAGTCTTTTTGATATTCATTTCTAGTCCATATTTTTTGCTTGTTATGTTTATCACATTAAGCAATTGTTGTAGGTCTTTAGGATTTTCTGCTAGTAGAACAGTATCATCAGCATATCTTAGGTTATTGATTATCTTTCAATTAATGTTTAGGCCAAAACAGCTTTCCAAAATATGAGGAGGATACTGTGCAATCCATTTTCGACAACAGAAACAAGAAAGATAGTTCTTTCATTTTACGTAGAGCCGGTCTTAACATGTGGATGGGAATCATGGACAATAGGGTAACAGACAAGAAAATCACTGAAGTCTGTAGAAATGTGGTTTTACAGAAGAATGTTGAGAATACCATGGACAGATAAGAAGAGTAATGAAAACGTTCTGAAAGAGGTCAAAGCAAAAAAAGAGAGCTAATTTCCAATATTAGGGAAAAAAAATCATCAATTTTTGGCCATTTTAAGAGAAGAGAACAGCTGGAGTATATCGTTACAACTGGAAAAGTTAAGGGACGAAGAGTTAGAGGGAAGAAAAGAGAAAAGATACCAGACAGCTTAAGAGAATGGCTTGGCAGAAGGTCAACAACAGAAATGATAAATAACTGTCCAGATCGAAAGTTGTGGAGAGACATGATCACCTACGCCAGCAGGCCAGCTACTTGATTTTGTCACGAATTAAAACAACTTTCTTAGAATATCAGTTTTTAGAATGAGTACCATGCTCATGAGTAATGACAGCTGTTTGAGTAATGACAGCTGTTTGAGTAATGACAGCTGTTTGAGTATTGGCAACCATTTGAGTAATGGCAACCATTTGAGTAATGGCAACTATTTGAGTAATGGCAACTATTTGAATAAAGGCTACCATTTGAGTAATGATAACCGTTTGAATAAAGGCAACCATTTGAGTAATGGCAACCATTTGAGTAATGATAACCGTTTGAATAAAGGCAACCATTTGAGTAATGGCAACCATTTGAGTAATGATAACTGTTTGAATAAAGGCAACCATTTGAGTAATGGCAACCATTTGAGTAATGGCAACTATTTGAGTAATGGCGACCATTTGAGTAATGATAACCGTTTGAATAAAGGCAACCATTTGAGTAATGGCAACCATTTGAGTAATGATAACCGTTTGAATAAAGGCAACCATTTGAGTAATGGCAACCATTTGAGTAATGATAACTGTTTGAATAAAGGCTACCATTTGAGTAATGATAACTGTTTGAATAAAGGCTACCATTTGAGTAATGATAACCGTTTGAATAAAGGCAACCATTTGAGTAATGGCGACCATTTGAGTAATGATAACTGTTTGAATAAAGGCAACCATTTGAGTAATGGCAACCATTTGAGTAATGATAAACGTTTGAATAAAGGCTACCATTTGAGTAATGGCAACCATTTTAGTAATGAAAACCGTTTGAGTAATGACAACTGTTCGAGTAATGACAACCGTTTGAGTAATAACAGCTGTTTGAGTAATGACAGGTGTGTAAGTAATGACAACTGTTTGAGTAATGACAATGTTTGAGTAATGACAACTGTTTGAGTAATGACAACCGATTGAGTAATGACAGGTGTCTGAGTAATGACAACTGTTTGAGTAATGACAGCTGTTTGAGCAATGACAACCGTTTGAGTAATGGCAACCGTTTGAGTAATGACAACCGTTTGAGTAATGTAATGGCAACTGTTTGAGCAATGACAGCTGTTTGAGTAATGACAACCGTTTCAGTAATGACAACCGTTTGAGTAATGACAACCGTTTGAGCAATGACTACCGTTTGAATAATGGCAACCGTTTGAG
This sequence comes from Megaustenia siamemsis, assembly GCA_032433765.1. Taxonomy (NCBI): domain Eukaryota; kingdom Metazoa; phylum Mollusca; class Gastropoda; order Stylommatophora; family Ariophantidae; genus Megaustenia; species Megaustenia siamemsis. Next base: position 12,032,738 of record JAVIAB010000156.1, on the reverse strand, counting down.
TAATGACAACTGTTTCAGTAATGACAGCCGTTTAAGTAATGACAGCCGTTTAAGTAATGACAGCCATTTAAGTAATGACAACCATCACTCTTGCCTACTGGAAACACTGGAGTCTTCTACCATCAGTAGACAACTTTTCCAATATTTTCTTTTGAATTTTTGGACAAGAATATTAAGTAAGTCATGTGATCTTACCTACTCACTCAGTCCTCTTAATGTTCCCTGACACATAAAGCCAGCACTAGAGGTCGCCACTGTTGTCTATCTTAAGCCAGGCTTTCCAAGTGTAACCCACGTGAAGCCGTTCTCCTTATCCTCTTTGTTAACCATTCTTCGTCATGTCTATTTCAGCCTTTCTCTGGGTCTTTTGTGCTGAAGTCCGGAGAAATGCTTCTCTCAGTATAGCTGTCTTAAGCATTATAAGAACATTAGAATAGAATAGAATAGAATAGAATAGAATAGAATAGAATAGAATAGAATAGAATAGAATAGAATAGAATAGAATAGAATAGAATATATTATCAATTTTTAAAAAAAAATACTGTAATGTTGAGTGAGTATAGATGGGCTAGCCAATCCAAAGATACATATACAAGCAACCAATAAACCTGTTTGCCCATCTAGAAAGAAGGTCGTTTTGACTCCTTATGATATAAGGCATATACTAAAATAGGAGAAGAGGGAAGAGCAAGAGGCAGACACAGAGTAGGATGGGCAGACAATCTTAAAGAAACATTATAACAACATCAATTGACAATGAATGAAGTCACCAAAGGGCGAAAATCAGAACTTTGTATCTCCCTCGACACCCGAACGGGGTACAAGAGTGTGACGAAAGAATGAAAGAGAAAGAAAGAAAGAAAGAAAGAAGGAAAAGTAGGATAGAGAGAAAGAACGAAAGAAAGAAAGAAAGAAAGAACGAAAGATAGAAGGAAGGAAGACAGGCATACAGACAGAAAGGCAGGCACAAAGAAAGACACACAGAAAGAAAGAAAAGAAACTAAGAGAGAAATAAAGAAAGAAAGAAAGAGAACGTTGAGCTTGGCATTAACATTTATAATAAGCCACTAATATAAACCTGGGAACTGTTTCAATCATCGCCATCTATAAACGGATGACGTTTTCTACTCACAACCGCAAATCAGTTCCATCTGCAGTCGAGGCATTCCCATATCCGCTCCACCGCTGTCTCAGAATATCTCGAAACATTTCCTGGACTGTTTATTTCTGTTAGAAGATGCCTTCAGGCGCGACTCGAACATCTGCTTTCCCCATCAAACACTCCGGGTCGATCAGACACCTTTCCCCACCTCCAGATTCACAATCCTCCCCATGTATGCATCACTGCTCCACCCATCCTTCTCCATTTCTCTTTAATGAATAAAGAACAAACTTGACGATGTCCTCTTTGTCCAATTCAGGCCACACTCAGTGTCAGAGCTACCGATGAGCTTATCATCTAATTCACTCTCGCGCACACCTGAGATTATACAAATGTTGGATTGCATAAAGATAAACAACAACGAAACAAAACATTTAGGTATGTGACACAGTCTTCACCTACTTCCTACAGAGAGCAATAGACTCTGAACCAAGTATAAAAATCAGAACTAGAAAACTAAACAAAATGTTTGCACTTAAACATAATATAAAATAAATCTAGCATCAAATTGATAGAAAATACATCTAGCATCAAATTGATAGAAAATAAATCTAGCATCAAAATGATAGAAAATAAATCTAGCATCAAATTGATAGAAAATAAATCTAACATCAAATTGATAGAAAATGAATCTAACATCAAACTGATAGAAAATAAATCTAACATCAAACTAATAGAAAATAAATCTAACATCAAAATGATAGAAAATAAATCTAACATCAAACTAATAGAAAATAAATCTAACATCAAACTAATAGAAAATAAATCTAACATCAAAATTATAGAAAATAAATCTAACATCAAAATGATAGAAAATAAATCTTGCATCAAACTAATAGAAAATAAATCTTGAACGAAACTGATAGTAAAAATAAATCTTGATTAAAACATAGGAAATGTTTTAAAATTTAATCTAACATGAATTAATGAGGCAGTACACCTAGCTGTGATAAGACACTCACAAGACACTCAGGGACCGCTACTCTCACAAGACACTCAGAGACCGGTACTCTCACAAGACACTCAGGGACCGCTACTCTCACAAGACACTCAGGGACCGGTACTCTCACAAGACACTCAGGGACCGCTACTCTCACAAGACACTCAGGGACCGGTACTCTCACAAGACACTCAGGGACCGGTACTCTCACAAGACACTCAGGGACCGGTACTCTCACAAGACACTCAGGGACCGGTACTCTCACAAGACACTCAGGGACCGCTACTCTCACAAGACACTCAGGGACCGGTACTCTCACAAGACACTCAGGGACCGCTACTCTCACAAGACACTCAGGGACCGGTACTCTCACAAGACACTCAGGGACCGGTACTCTCACAAGACACTCAGGGACCGGTACTCTCACAAGACACTCAGGGACCGGTACTCTCACAAGACACTCAGGGACCGGTACTCTCACAAGACACTCAGGGACCGGTACTCTCACAAGACACTCAGGGACCGGTACTCTCACAAGACACTCAGGGAAAGATAAGACGAGAAAGTCACCCACTTACAACCACAATGGGAGAAAGCCACTCACTCACAACCACGCTGAGAGAAATTCTCTCACTCACAATCACGCTGAGAGAAAGTCACTCACTCACAAATACGCTGGGAGAAAGTCACTCACTCACAACCAGGCTGAGAGAAAGTCACCACTCACAACTACGCTGAGAGAAAGTCACTCAGTCACAACCACGCTGAGAGAAAGTAACACACTCACAACTACGCTGAGAGAAAATCACCCATTCACAACCAGGCTGAGGGAAAGGCAGATAACAAGTTAGCTAGATGAAGACAGTCGAACAAGATCCTTACAAGAACAAGTGAATATCTTGACAGGTCGAAGGGATCACACGGGACTTGAGTAGAGACAGCCAAGACATATCTTGTCAGATATTACACCATTTATAGGATTGTGTGATTTAGTGGGTATCCACACGATGAGAGATAGTGACTTGACTGTATCCTTGAATCAAGATATGCTCTCAATAATCCTGAAATATTAACTTAATGTAGACTCATTAAAATATAATAATTCTGTAAATAAACACGTGTTGGTAAATGTAAAAGTAAAGGTAAAGGTTAAGGTTAAGGTTAAGGTAAAGGTAAAGGTAAAGGTAAAGGTAAAGCTAAAGGTAAAGGTAAAGGTTAAGGTTAAGGTTAAGGTTAAGGAAAAGGTAAAGGTAAAGTTAAAGGTAAAGGTAAAGGTAAAGGTTAAGGTTAAGGTTAAGGTTAAGGTTAAGGTTAAGGTTAAGGTTAAGGTTAAGGTTAAGGTTAAGGTTAAGGTTAAGGTTAAGATTAATTTTAAGGTTAATTTTAAGGTAAAGGTAAAGGTAAAGTACGAGACTTGAATCGGCGTCTTAGCACGCGAGTTTCCACCCATATGTGCTCGGCCGCATATCTAGAAGTGTTCGGAGACTTCTGGAGAATGTCGCTTCAAGCATCGAAACTCACGATACGAAGCGGCATTCCACGCCTTCACAAAAGTACAACTACCTTGGTACCCCCATTTCTGCCAGCGGCTGGGTCAACCGCGGGGCTATTTTTTTTTCTAACCGCAGTACAACTCACACTGCTTCCAGCGGGAATCGAACACGGGTTGTCCGAACGTCGGTAGCCCAGTTGGGTGGTTTTCCCAAATAGACCACCGAGGCCCCGATGTGTTGGTGTTGTGGTACACCTCAAGCCTTGTCAGTTGTATGAGTTGAAAGGATGTAAATTAACGTGTTAATGAATGTGTCTAGGAGAACAAGAGACAGCCGAATAACATTAACAGTATAAGTAGAGAGAATAGACACAGCGCGACGTCATCATAATAAACGATGAAGTCAAGATAGAGGGAAGTCGATCTAAAGTATACTCAAAGACTATTTACAAGTCTTTTCACGGAGTAGTCAATAGATTAAAAAAAATAAATCACAATTACAATAATACATCACATTTACAATAATACATCACGATTACAATAATAAATCACAATAATAAATCACAATTACAATAATAAATCACAATTACAATATTATATCACAATTACAATAATAAATCACAATTACAGTAATAAATCACAATTACAATAATAAATCACAATAATAAATCACAATTACAATATTATATCACAATTACAATAATAAATCACAATTACAATAATAAATCACAATAATAAATCACAATTACAATATTATATCACAATTACAATATTATATCACAATTACAATAATAAATCACAATTACAATAATAAAAGAAATTAGGTTAAATACAAAAATAAAAATTTTCAACTCAAATGTTAAGTCGGTCCTATCATATGGCTGTGAAACATGGAGAACAACACAATTGACAATGATGAAGATACAGACTTTGATTAATGGATGCTCACGCAGAATAAAAGGATTGAAATGGCAGGACAAAATCACTAACATAGAATTATGGAAATGTACCAGTCAAATACCAGTGGATAAAGAGATACAGCGAAGACGATGGCGCTGGATAAGACACACACTGCGGAAGCCAACTAAGAGTATTACACTACATGCCGTTTTTTTTAATCCCCAGGGGAAAAGACAAAGAGAAAGACCAAGGAATTCTTGGAGAAGACAGATCGAAGCAGAAATAAAATGATGGGGAAAACATGGAATGATCTTAAAAGAATGGCTAAAAACAGAACGACTTGGAAAGTGTTTGTTGAAGACCTATGCTCAACTGGGAGCTAAAAAGATAGATGAAGAAGTAGAAGAGACAATAATAAATCACAATTACAATCCAAAGTCGTTAGTTTCCCTGTACAATTACAAGGAGACAATTCTTGTGTAGACGCAACAGTTCTAGACCGACTTTACCGGCGCCGTTAGAGCGTACTTGTAGCTGCTTAACTCAATCTGCTAGCGATCAAGTCGCATGAACTTCCACGATGAGCGACTGTTATCACTTGTCTGTGATAGTCTTTTCTATACTAAACCTTGTCGTGGTACTTTCATTTGATTGGTTCCATTCTTATTTGATTATCTCGGAACTAAATGTCTTCTGTTTCTGTTTGTTTATTCAATGTTCTTGTCAGTCTATCGCACGTCAGTTTCTTATTCTTTCTTTTGTTTTTCTTCCTTTTGTTCTTCTTTCTTTTGTTTTTCTTTCTTTTGTTTTTCTTCCTTTTGTTCTTCTTTCTTTTGTTCTTTTTTCTTCTGCTCTTTCTTTTGTTTTTCTTTTCTTTGGTCTTCTTTCTTTTCTTCCTTTCTCGTTTGTTCTTCTTTCTTTTTTGTTCGTTATTTGGTTCTTTCTTTTGTTCTCCTTCCTTCTGTTCTTTCTTTTGTTCTTCTTTCTTTTGTTCTCCTTCCTTCTGTTCTTTCTTTTGTTCTTCTTTCTTTTGTTCTCCTTCCTTCTGTTCTTTCTTTTGTTCTCCTTCCTTCTGTTCTTTCTTTTGTTCTCCTTCCTTCTGTTTTTTCTTTTGTTCTCCTTCCTTCTGTTCTTTCTTTTGTTCTTCTTTCTTTTGTTCTCCTTCCTTCTGTTCTTTCTTTTGTTCTCCTTCCTTCTGTTCTTTCTTTTGTTCTCCTTCCTTCTGTTCTTTCTTTTGTTCTCCTTCCTTCTGTTCTTTCTTTTGTTCTCCTTCCTTCTGTTCTTTCTTTTGTTCTCCTTCCTTCTGTTCTTTCTTTTGTTCTCCTTCCTTCTGTTCTTTCTTTTGTTCTCCTTCCTTCTGTTCTTTCTTTTGTTCTCCTTCCTTCTGTTCTTTCTTTTGTTCTTCTTTCTTTTGTTCTCCTTCCTTCTGTTCTTTCTTTTGTTCTCCTTCCTTCTGTTCTTTCTTTTGTTCTCCTTCCTTCTGTTCTTTCTTTTGTTCTCCTTCCTTCTGTTTTTTCTTTTGTTCTTCTTTCTTTTGTTCTTTCTTTTGTTCTCCTTCCTTCTGTTCTTTCTTTTGTTCTCCTTCCTTCTGTTCTTTCTTTTGTTCTCCTTCCTTCTGTTCTTTCTTTTGTTCTTCTTTCTTTTGTTCTTCTTTCTTCTCTTTGTGTTTCCATCTTTTGTTCTTGCTTTCTTCACATGTTTAAGAAAGCTGTGAACGTCGAGCTCCAACTTACAGCCTGGCATGTCTGCACCCATCAACCCGCCTTTGGTTGCCAACTGTGTGTGTATCCATCTCCGTTATAGTCGCGCAACATGGATCTCAAGACTGGAAACAACAGAAGAGACAAATATTTTCGATTTAAAATGAGATTATTTTTGTTTATTTCACTTTCTTCTATATAGTGTTCCACTTTTGGTGTTTTTACAACGTAATACAAGTGTGTATGTGTGTGGTCAATGTAATTGTTGTGTGAGGTTTCTCTTTATATTCTCGTAGCTTACGTTGTAATGTTGAGTCGTTAGACCAGTACGTTAGCTGGCGACAGTCCTGTAGTCTCTTGTTTATATTCAGTAGTTTAACCATAGAGGGGAGATGCAGAATGGCTCAGGTAAAAGCAGCTTTCCAAAAAATGAGGAAAATACTATGTAATCCATTTTTGACAATAGAAACAAGAAAAAGAGTTCTTAAATGTTATGTAGAGCCAGTCTTATTATATGGATGTGAATCATGGACAATAGGACAACAGACAAGAAAATCACTGGAGTCTGTAGAAATGTGGTTTTACAGAAGAATGTTGAGAATACCATGGGCAGCTAAGAAGAGTAATGAAGAGGTTCTGAGAGAGGTCAAAGGAAAAAGAGAGATAACTTGCAATATTAGGAAGAAACAATCATCATTTTTTGGCCATGTAATGAGAAGAGAACAGCTGGAATATATTGTAACGACTGGGAAAATTGAAGGACGAAGAGATAGAGGGAAGCAAAGAGAAAACATACCAGACAGCTTAAGAGAATGGCTTGGCAGAAGTGGAACAACAGAAATGATAGATAACTGTCGAGATCGAAAGTTGTGGAGAGACATGATCACCGATACCAGCAGGCCCGGTACTTGATGATCATTAAGTGTGTAAGTGTGTGTGTGTGTGGTAAATGTAATTGTTGTGTGAGATTTCTCTTTATATTCTCGTAGCTTAGGTAGTAATGTTGAGCCTTTAGACCAGTACGTCAACTGGCGACAGTCCTGCAATTTCTTGTATATATTCAGTAGTTGAAGCTATCGAAGCCACGGAACCAACACTATATTTCTCATGAATAAACTCATTTAACGCCCATGCACTGCCGAGGCCCGAAAGGGGAGTAAAGAATAGTGGTGCTGTACCCTACCAGGCATGTTTGTAAAGAGGGTTGGGCATGGACTGGCTATCCCAGCTACTGTAAAATAAGTAAGCGAAAAAAACTTCACAAACATGGACATGTCAAAAAGTCCAGTGGATAAGGAGATACAGCGAAGACAATGGCGCTGGATAGGACACACACTACGGAAGCCAACTGAGAGTATTACACAACAGACCCTTTTTTGGAATCCCCAGGGGAAAAGACAAAGAGAAAGACCAAAGAATTCTTGGAGAGGACAGATAGAAGCAGAGATGAAGATGACGGGGAAGACATTGAATTATCTTAAAAGAATGGCAAAAAACAGAACGGCTTGGGAAGTGTTTGTTGAAGACCTATGCTCCACAGGGAGCTGAAAGGTAGAAGAAAACTCATTTAAGTTAAGACTTAAGTATCATAAACTACGGAGCGTACAATAATTATTCTTTGTTTCTTTTCTTTCTCATTTACCTTTCTGCGTCGAGGGGAAATATAGTTCGCGGTTTCTTGCTTTTGTATTGGCCTCTTCTGATGTTATACCTCCGAATGTTTCTAGTATTCTGTTTATCCACTTTTTTCTTGGTCGGCATCTTGGTCTGGTGTGCTCGTATCGTTTGTTGGTGACTCGTATTAAATTTAGCTCTTTATGTCTTAGCACATGCCCAAACAATTTGATCTGTTGTCGCTTTATGTGTTCAATATCTGGTTCCGTTCCTAGTCTCTTTCGTAACTCTTCATTTCTGATCTTAAGTCTCAGGCTGTTTCCTGTCATGCGTCTGCCCCACATCATTTCTGTGGTGGTTATTTTTATAATCGTTCTTGAGTCTAAGGTTATGACTGGCAATTGTAGCACAACGTTGGGATAAAGATAGTCTTGTAAATAGCTCGCTTCTAGCGTTACTTCTTTGTTGGGCAATAATGGTGAGCAATAAGGGTGAGCAATACGGGTGAGCAATACGGGTGAGCAATAAGGGTGAGGGTGAGCAATAAGGGTGAGCAATAAGGGTGAGCAATAAGGGTGAGCAATAAGGGTGAGCAATAAGGGTGAGCAATACGGGTGAGCAATAAGGGTGAGCAATAATAACTGCAGGCAGCAAACAATGAAATCTTGAACTCGAACAATATGTGACTCATTTGTTAGAGATTTAAAAAAAGGGTAAAGAGCCCCGTCACGCCAAGTGGCTTATAGGGAATATGGTGTTAGTGACCATAAATTTTATAGACCTTCAGCACATGATTTTTTGGGGTAATGTGGTCGGTATTACGCCCGTGCCGCTTTACTTTCCCAGAAAAAAATCCTCTACCCATTTAAGGCTGGGTGAACACGAAGGCGTCGGTTGGGATCGAACCTTATCTCTTGTCCTTTGTAGAAAAGTTCACTAACCACTGAGCTATCGCGGATCCCATTTGTTAGAGATACTAGACTTGTGAAGTATCTAACCAAAGTTAAACTTGTTGAAGCTGTTATTGTTCAACTTGTGAAGTATCTAACCAAAGTTAAACTTGTTGAAGCTGTTATTGTTCAACTTGTGAAGTATCTAACCAAAGTTAAACTTGTTGAAGCTGTTATTGTTCAACTTGTGAAGTATCTAACCAAAGTTAAACTTGTTGAAGCTGTTATTGTTCAACTTGTGAAGTATCTAACCAAAGTTAAACTTGTTGAAGCTGTTATTGTTCAACTTGTGAAGTATCTAACCAAAGTTAAACTTGTTGAAGCTGTTATTGTTCAACTTGTGAAGTATCTAACCAAAGTTAAACTTGTTGAAGCTGTTATTGTTCAACTTGTGAAGTATCTAACCAAAGTTAAACTTGTTGAAGCTGTTATTGTTCAATTTAAAGAAAAGTAACCAAATGAAAGTGAGAGCATGAGCTCTGTGTTATAAAGGGATGAACATGGTACTTTAGATCGACGTGCTCTGTTCCTGGGAGTTGAAACTTAACAAGATTGTTCCAGACGATGTTGTCTAGTCAACTGAGCTTCCAAACTAAAGATAACTCAGAATACAAACATGACCCTTTCTCCTTTTCACTTTTGTTTGGTTCCGTATAACCCCAAGAGACCCTATGTCCTATTGACTATTTATCGTGTGACCGACACTTTAGTCTTGGTCAGTTCATCTTCCGGGCATTTTGACCCTTCGAGTCTTTCACCTCACATCGCCATTTTGAGATAAATACTTGCCTATCGTGTCTGTTTTTGCATTTATATTTGTTGTTTTGTTCCAGATGAAGGCCTTTGCCGAAACGTCATAGTCTGTCTCGTCTTTAGTACAGGTTTAACTGCTTTATACCATTTTATGTTTGTTTTCCATGTTTTATGTAGCTCACCTCGCAATAATGTTGTATAATATATTTCAAATGTGTGTCTCCAGAAGGCAACATCTTTGTCTAACACGAAGTTTGAGTATAGTCAAACGCCAGTAAAACAATCTCTTACAAAAGAGTACTGAAGACAGACGCAGTGGCTGCAAATTGCAAAACACAGTGCAACGAAAACCATTAACAAGTGAACAAAGAAGATGAAAACAATAAAAATAATAGCGAATGATTCATTCATTCGCCCGAGAGCTGCTGAGACCCGAAAGTGAAGTAAAGAATCGGTGCGCCGTTGTCTACTAGGCATGTTCGTAAAAAGCTGCTAAAGAGATTTGGGCATGGGACTAGCAATCGTGTACTGTTAACAAAAAATAAACCACAAAAACTTCACAAACAAGGACAACTGAGAGTATTACACGACAGGCCGTTTTTTTTTTTTTGAATCCACAGGGAAAGAGAGTAAGAGGAAGGCCATATATTCTTGAAGAAGACATGTGGAAGCAGAGATGAAGATGATGGAGAAAGCTTGGAATGATCTTCTGAAGGGATGCTTGCGCAGAGTAAAGGGATGGAAATGGCAGGACAAAATCAATAACGTAGAATTATGGAAAAGTACAATTCAAATACCAGTGGATAAAGAGATACAACGAAGACAATGGCGCTGGATAGGACACACACTGCGGGAGCTAATTGGGGGTATTACATGACAGAACCTTTCTTTGAATCCCCAAGGAAACAAACAAAGAGAAGACCAAAATATTATTGGAGAAGACAGAATTAAGCAGATATGTAGATGATGAGGAAGACATGGACTGATCTTAAAAGAATAGCAAAAAACAGAACGGCTTGAAAAGTGTCTGTTCAAGACCTATGCTCCACATGGAATAGAAAAGTAGAAGAAGAAATGGTGCATTCATTAACACACAAACAGCCATTGTGTCGGTGATTTTATTTTCCCAGCAATTACATTTATCGTTACATTTCACATTATCATTATATAATAAATTATGCGTTTGTTTGTTATGTACAACATTTATGATGAACAAAGATCTCACTACCTAAGGACATGTTCGGAGTGCAATGATGATAACTCAAAAATAAATCAATAAAACTACATTTTATGAGCATTTTCTATTTTTTATTGCTTGATATTCAAATGATATTTATCACTGATGTTTAGTTTATTCAAGATTGTTTCTGTAGCTTGTAAACTCAAATGATAACATTTGATTTTCAGGTTCTTGAATTAGACCACATACTTCAGTTGTTTTAATTAGACCACATCCTTTAGTTGCTTCAATTATACCACATCCTTTAGGTGCTTGACTTAGACCAGATCCTTTAGTTGCTTGACTTAGACCAGATCCTTTAGTTGCTTGACTTAGACCAGATCCTTCAGTTGTTTTAATTAGGCCACCTCCTTCAGTTGTTTAATTAGACCACATCCATTAGTTGTTTGACTTAGACCAGATACTTCAGTTGTTTTAATTAGGCCACATCCTTTAGTTGTTTAATTAGACCACATCCATTAGTTGTTTGACTTAGACCAGATACTTCAGTTGTTTTAATTAGACCACATCCATTAGTTGTTTGACTTAGACCAGATACTTCAGTTGTTTTAATTAGGCCACATCCTTTAGTTGCTTCAATTAGACCACATCCTTTAGTTGTTTGACTTAGACTAGATCCTTTAGTTGCTTCAATTAGACCACATCCTTTAGTTGCTTGACTTAGACCACATCCTTTAGTTGCTTGACTTAGACCACACCCTTTAGTTGCTTGACTTAGACCAGATCCTTTAGTTGCTTCAATTAGACCACATCCTTCAGTTGTTTTAATTAGGCCACATCCTTCAGTTGTTTAATTAGACCACATCCATTTGTTGTTGACTTAGACCAGATACTTCAGTTGTTTTAATTAGGCCACATCCTTTAGTTGCCTGACTTAGACCACATCCTTCAATTGTTTAATTAGACCACATCCTTCTGTTGTTTTAATTAGACCACATCCTTTACTTGCTTGACTTAGACCACATCCTTTAGTTGTTTGACTTAGACCACATCCTTTAGTTGTTTGACTTAGACCACATCCTTTAGTTGTTTCATTTAGACCACATCCTTCAGTTGTTTTAATTAGACCATATCCTTTAGTTGTTTTAATTAGACCACATCCATTAGTTGTTTGACTTAGACCACATCCATTAGTTGCTTGACTTAGACCACATCCTTTTGTTGTTTTACTTAGACCACATCCATTAGTTGTTTGACTTAGACCACATCCATTAGTTGTTTGACTTAGACCACATCCTTTAGTTGTTTGACTTAGACCACATCCTTTAGTGTTTGACTTAGACCACATCCATTAGTTGCTTGACTTAGACCATATCCTTTATTTGCTTTAATTAGACCACATTCTTTATTTGCTTCAATTAGACCACATCCTTTATTTGCTTCAATTAGACCACATCCTTTAGTTTCGTGAATTAGACCACATTCTTTATTTGCTTCAATTAGTCCACATTCTTTATTTGCTTCAATTAGACCACATCCTTTAGTTGTTTGACTTAGACCACATCCATTAGTTGCTTGACTTAGACCACATTCTTTATTTGCTTTAATTAGACCACATTCTTTATTTGCTTCAATTAGACCACATTCTTTATTTGCTTCAATTAGACCACATCCTTTATTTGCTTCAATTAGACCACATCTTTATTTGTTCCAATTAGACCACATCCTTCAGTTGCTTCAATTAGACCACATTCTTTAGTTTCTGAATTAGACCACATCCTTCAGTTGCTTCAATTAGACCACATTCTTTAGTTTCTGAATTAGACCACATCCTTTAATTGCTTCAATTAGATCATATCCTTTAGTTTCTGAATTAGACCACATTCTTTAGTTGCTTCAATTAGATCATATCCTTTAGTTTCTGAATTAGACCACATCCTTTAGTTGCTTCAATTAGATCATATTCTTTAGTTTCTGAATTATACAACATCCTTCAGCTTCTTGAATTATAGACCACCACCTTCAGTTGTTTAAATTAGACCACAACATTCAGCTTCTTAATTAGACCACAACCTTCAACTTCTTGAATTAGACCACAACTTTCAGCTTTTTAATTAGACCACAACCTTCAGCTTCTTAAGTAGACCACAACCGTTAGTTGTTTGAATTAGACCACAACCTTTGGTTGCTTCAATTAGATCGTATCCTTTAGTTTCAGAATTAGACCACATCCTTTGTTGCTTCAATTAGATCATATCCTTTAGTTTCTGAATTAGACTACATCCTTTAGTTGCTTCAATCAGATCATATCCTTTAGTTTCGAATTAGACCACATCCTTCAGCTTCTTAATTAGACCACAACCTTCAGCTTCTTAATTAGACCACAACCGTTAGTTGTTTGAATTAGACCACATCCTTTGGTTGCTTCAATTAGATCATATCCTTTAGTTTCTGAATTAGACCACATCCTTCAGCTTCTTGAATTATAGACCACCACCTTCAGTTGTTTAAATTAGACCACAACATTCAGCTTCTTAATTAGACCACAACCTTCAACTTCTTGAATTAGACCACAACCTTCAACTTCTTAATTAGACCACAACCTTCAGCTTCTTAATTAGACCACAACCGTTAGTTGTTTGAATTAGACCACAACCTTCAGCTTCTTAATTAGACCACAACCTTCAACTTCTTGAATTAGACCACAACGTTCAGCTTCTTAATTAGACCACAACCTTCAACTTCTTGAATTAGACCACAACCTTCAGCTTCTTAATTAGACCACAACGTTCAGCTTCTTAATTAGACCACAACCTTCAACTTCTTGAATTAGACCACAACCTTCAGCTTCTTAATTAGACCACAACCTTCAGCTTCTTAATTAGACCACAACGTTCAGCTTCTTAATTAGACCACATCCTTCATCTTCTTGAATTAGACCACAACCTTCAGCTTTTTAATTAGACCACAACCTTCAGCTTCTTAATTAGACCACAACATTCAGCTTCTTGAATTAGACCACAACCTTCAGCTTCTTAATTAGACCACAACCGTTAGTTGTTTGAATTAGACCACAACCTTCAGGTTCTTGAATTAGACCACAACCGTTAGTTGTTTGAATTAGACCACAACCTTCAGCTTCTTGAATTAGACCACAACCTTCAGCTTCTTAATTAGACCACAACTTTCAGCTTCTTAATTAGACCACAACCTTCAGCTTCTTAATTAGACCACAACCTTCAGCTTCTTGAATTAGACCACAACCTTCAGCTTCTTAATTAGATCACAACCTTCAGCTTCTTAATTAGACCACAACCTTCAGCTTCTTAATTAGACCACAACCTTCAGCTTCTTAATTAGACCACAACCGTTAGTTGTTTGAATTAGACCACAACCTTCAGCTTCTTAATTAGACCACAACATTCAGCTTCTTAATTAGACCACAACCTTCAGCTTCTTAATTAGACCACAACCGTTAGTTGTTTGAATTAGACCACAACCTTCAGCTTCTTAATTAGACCACAACCGTTAGTTGTTTGAATTAGACCACAACTTTCAGCTTCTTAATTAGACCACAACCTTCAGCTTCTTAATTAGACCACAACCGTTAGTTGTTTGAATTAGACCACAACCTTCAGCTTCTTAATTAGACCACAAGCGTTAGTTGTTTGAATTAGACCACAACCTTCAGCTTCTTAATTAGACCACAAGCGTTAGTTGTTTGAATTAGACCACATCCTTCAGTTGCATCTTGGAACAACCACAAATTAAATTCTTCACGAACTAATCATAAGATGTCAGACCATTAACCCAGAGTTCAGTTATACAAATACATATTTCATACATTAATTAACGATTCAATGAAATGATATTAAACCGCGTGACATTTTGTAATTATAATTTACTTTCAACAACACGTGATAATCATTCACTTTCATTCTGACTTGGAGAGGTGAAACAATAACTCGAATGAACGTCATTTTCCCAGAATTAAAAGGCAAGGTCAAGTTCACAAACAACGGCAGTACGGGCAGCCATTATCGTTTTTAGTGTATTCCTTACCGTGCCTGAAATAACAAATAACAAAGATGAGATGAAGTTGGGGTGTTGTACATAGAAATTGGAAGTAAGATATTTCTCAAAATGTAAAAACCGTTAAATTAAACATGTTTATTGTATATGTATATGTATAGTTTTATACAGAGAATGAACTAGAAGAAATGATAGATATAATAGTAAAATAAAGCAAAAATAAAGGTCTCAGTCTGAATAGTAAGAAAACAGAAGTAATGGTTATATCGAAGTAACAATCATCACCATCATCATGCAGTATAAAAATAAACAGGACAGATCTGAAACAAGTGCAACGTCTGAAATACTTGGGCACAATAATAACATCAGATGGGAGATGCACCACAGAAATCTCAATCTCTCTCTCTCTCTCTCTCTCTCTCTCTCTCTCTCTCTCTGCGATCAGAGCTCAATCAGAGTAGGATTCCAGACTCTCACACGAAGACAGCTGTCAGGTTAAGTGTGTTGACCGCCCCCACAGGCAGAACATCACAATTAGAGTCTGCCAGATCCACTGCAGGATCAAATTCAAGCAACTAAAGGCTGTGGTCTAATTAAAGATCCAGAAATAAAAAGCGAGAATAGCTCAGGCCAAAATAGCATTTCGGATAATGGCAAATATCTTACGCAACAAATCTATGTCAATAGAAATGAGAAAGAGAGTTCATCGGTGCTATATAGAATCAATTCTGACCTATGGAAACGAATCATGGACAGTATCAAACAAATGAAAATACGATTAGAAGCCACAGAGATGGGATTTCTCAGAAGAATGTTAAAAGTTCCCTGGACAGCTAAAAAGACCAATGAGGAAGTTCTCAAAGAGGCCAACACAAAAAGGGAGCTCATAAAGACATAAGAAAGAAACAATCAACATTTTTTCGGGTACATCATGAGAAGGGGAAAGTTGGAATACTTGGTTACAACTGGCAAAATAAAAGGAAAGAGAGATCGCGGACCACAAAGAGAGAAAATACGGAATAGCTTGGTGTCATGGCATGGAAAACGGTCAACAACAGAACTGATACGATGCACTGTACATAGAAGATTGTGGAAGGACATGATCGCCTACGCCAACCGGTATGGCACATGATGGTGATAATAGTTTTATACAGTCAAATGTATAGTTTAATAAAGTCACATGTATAGTTCTATACAGTCACATGTATAGTTTTATACAGTCACATGTATAGTTTTACACAGTCCCATGCATAGTTTTATACAGTCACGTGTATAGTTTTATACAGTCACATGTATAGTTTTATACAGTCACATATATAGTTCTATACAGTCACATGTATATTTACACAGTCCCATGTATAGTTTTATACAGTCACATGTATAGTTTTATAGTCACATGTATAGTTTTATACAGTCACATGTATAGTTTTATACAGTCACATATATAGTTTTATACAGTCACATATATAGTTTTATACAGTAAAATGTGTGACTTACGTGCATGTTTGTGGACACATCAGCTGAAATGCGAAACATTGACACAGACAAGTCGGGCATCCCTGATTGTCCGTCACATAACGCACACATGGGATGATGCTAAAGGGACACTTTGTCTGACAGTTTGGGCCAGACTTAAGAGCTGGCACACCTGGAGATATTGAAGAAAAACCTCGCATTTTCAATGTTCTTTATTGGCAAGACTGTAAATATGAATTTGGGTAGTCTTCTTCTTCTTCTTTCCTTCCTCATTTGCCTTTCAGCGTCGAGGGGAGATATAATTTGCGGGCTTTTGCTCTTCTGTTCGCCTCTGCTGCTGTTATGTTTACTAGTGCTTCTAATATTCCATCGACCCATCTTTTTCGTGGTCGACCCTTGGGTCTGGTGTTCTCACAACGTTTGTTGAAGGCTCGTTTTGTTGTGTTTTGTTCTTTCTACCTTGTCAAGTGCCTAAAACATTTTATCTGTTGTTTCATTATATATTCTATGGCGGGGACTATTCCTAGATTTTTTTCCTCAGTTCTTCATTTCTGATCTTATCTCTCAGACTGTTCCCTGCCATTCTGCTGAAACATTTCAGCTCAGTAGAGGTTAATTTGGTTAATGATTTGGAAATTTTACTACCAGCAAAATGAAACTTAAAAAACATGTCTATTCAATCATTCAAGCTTACATGTTCATGACCACAATCATTCAAGCTTACATGTTCATGACCACAATAGCAAAAAGTAAATACCCCCGTCACGTCTAGTGGCGTATAGAGAAATATGGTGTTAGTGACCCTATATTTTACAGACCTTCAGTACATGAATTTTGTGGTGATGTGGCCGGTATTACGCCGTGCTATTTTACTTTCCCAGAAAAAAATCCGGTACCCATTTAAGGCTGGGTGAACCCGGAAGCCGTCGGTTGGGATCGAACCCTACCCCTTGTCCTATGTAGTCCAGTTAACTAACGACTGAGCTATCGCGGCTATAACTACAGTCATTCAAGCAAAAAACATACAATCTTCCTGCTTCAGATACAATTTCATATGTAGTTTTTTTTCCTTTTCGTTCCCTAACTTTCACCTCTGACGAAGTCCCTTTTGACTATGAACTGAATTTTGCGTTCCCTGGCAGACAGGGAGAACAGGCTTCCCCGCCGCACAGGCAGAACACTCCGTCTTCGGAGGTACTCATATTTTTTTTTCTTCCGTCCATGAGTAATTGACGTTTCAAGCCGGGCCTCGCTGCTGAGACCAGGGGAGGTTGCCGCAGAGGGTAATCAGAAATAAAAATGTCAACTGGTGTAACCGGGATTTGAACTCACAATCTCTCTGTCGGGATGTCTGCGTCTTTCCTGGAGACCAACCAGTTCCCCCCCCCCCTCCTCCCTATGTAGAATGAACGACAACATGTTCAGACATCAAACAACTGCGACAACAAGTGTACAAATTACTGAACCCGGCGTTTCCTAAAAAATAAATGATAAAATCAATGACGATATTGCAACGGAATTTGTATAGGAGACGGGAGAACGGTCATTGCGTGAATAATGAGAAGTAATGTGTCTATAAGGGGTGAATAATGAGAAGTAATGTGTCTATAAGGGGTTCCTGCGATAGCTCAGTGGTTAGTGAACTGGACTACAAAGGACAAGAGGTAGGGTTCGATCCCAACCGACAGATTCCGGTTCACCCTGCCTTAAATGGGTACCCGATTTTTTTCTGGGAAAGTAAAGCGGCACGGGCGTAATACCGACCACATTACCCCCAAAAATCATGTGCTGAAGGTCTGTAAAATTTATGGTCACTAACACCATATTCCCTTATACGCCACTTGGCGTGACGGGGATACTTTTACTTAATGTGTCTATAAAGTATGTGTACGTTTGTGGTTATGTGTGGGTGTGTAAGCGTACGTGCGTGCATGTGTGTGTGTGTGGGCGCGTAATTGTTAGAACACGCCTGCCTGACACGCCTCTCTGCTGATCTTTGACCGAGGATGCTTCCACAATACGATTGTTCTTCGTGACTTTGTCCGGTGCGCGTGAGTTCACACATGACAGCTGGGAAAGGTGTTCGTAAAATATGGAGGAGCGAGGGCCTGGCGTATATAAATTTAAAATTAAGTAAAGAGCCCCCGTCACGCCAAGTGGCGTATAGGGAATATGGTGTTAGCGACCATAAATTTTACAGACCTTCGACACATGATTTTTTGGGTAATGTGGTCGGTATAACGCCTGTGCCACTTTACTTTCCCAGAAAAAAAAAATCAGGTACCCATTAAAGGCTGGGTGAACCGGTGCCGTCGGTTGGGATCGAATCCTACCTTTTGTCCTTTGTAGTCCAGTTCACTAACCACTGAGCTATCGCGGCTCCAGTGCCAGTACATAAATGATGTTTGGTCAGGTAGCAAGTTGACACCCTACAGGCATATACATAAACAGATATATAGAGCGCGGATTAAAAGCAGAGGGACAGTAAATTATAACATCTATTTTGAGATTCATCATCATCATCATGTGCCTTACCGGTTGGCGTAGGCGATCATGTCTCTCCACAATCTTCTATCTACAGCGCATCGTATCAGTTCTGTTGTTGACTGTTTTCCATGCCATGACATCAAGCTATTCAGTATTTTCTCTCTTTGTCGTCCGCGATCTCTCTTTCCTTTTATTTTGCCAGTTGTAACCAAGTATTCCAACTTTCCTCTTCTCATGATGTGCCCGAAAAATGTTAATTGCTTCTTTCTGATGTTTTTTTTAAGAGCTCCCTTTTTGTGTTGGCCTCTTTGAGAATTTTCTCATTGGTCTTTTTAGCTGTCCAGGGAACTTTCAACATTCTTCTGAGAAATCCCATCTCTGTGGCCTCTAATCGTCTTTTCATGTGTTATTTTGAGATTACGTTTACAATTATATTAGCTGATACAATTAACATTCTCAGAAGAACGTTAAAAGTTCTCTGGACAGCTAAAAGGACCAATGAAGAAATTCTCAAAGAGGCCAACACAAAAAGGGAGCTCCTAAAAAAATCAGAAAGAAACAATCGACATTTTCGGGCACATCTTGAGAAGAGGAAAGTTGAAATACTTGGTTACAACTGGCAAAATAAAAGGAAAAAGATTTCGCGGACGACAATGAGAGAAAATACTGGATAGCTTGGTGTCATGGCATGGGAAACGGTCAACAACAGAACTGATACAATGCACTGTAGATGGAGGGTTGTGGAAGGACATGATCTATGGCACATGATGATGATAATGTTACGATTAAATTTTGATAAACAATTATTATATTACAATTAAATTTTATTGTATGTAATAATACTAAAAATGGTATTCATTATACATACATTTAGTTATAAATAATAAGAAACACTTTATGCAGAGTTTCGTAGCTGGAGCAAATCTGATCATCAGAAGTAGGACTTTCGTCGATCAAGTTTCTTCGGCATTTAGCTACTTCATACTCTAAAGGAGGTGGGCCCACCTGGGTCATGACTCCCATGCGTCGACCTCCTGTTGCATTGACCCTAAAGCTTGCACTATAAATTCCGCACAAAATAGCTTCACTTACTCAAGGCAATACTTCAGTTCGAATCTATCGTCTTTACCAGCGAGGTTGACTAAAGTGCCTCAGCTTTAACCCAGCACATTGATGTCCTCTTCGTGATGGCAGCAGTCTAAAATGGCTTGTGATTGCAGCGTTATAAACGTTATTATAATGGTGTGATTGCAGCGTTATAAACGTTATTATAATCGTGTGATTGCAGCGTTATAAACGTTATTATAATCGTGTGATTGCAGCGTTATAAACGTTATTATAATCGTGTGATTGCAGCGTTATAAACGTTAATATAATGGTGTGATTGCAGCGTTATAAACGTTAATATAATCGTGTGATTGCAGCGTTATAAACGTTAATATAATGGTGTGATTGCAGCGTTATAAACGTTAATATAATGGTGTGATTGCAGCGTTATAAACGTTAATATAATGGTGTGATTGCAGCGTTATAAACGTTAATATAATGGTGTGATTGCAGCGTTATAAACGTTAATATAATGGTGTGATTGCAGCGTTATAAACGTTAATATAATCGTGTGATTGCAGCGTTATAAACGTTAATATATTATAACACAAACATCATAAAATTAATCTTATCATTTACTTTCCACCAACTTTTGGTTCACCCTAAATGTATAAATCTTAAAACCCTACAGAGCCCCCGTCACGCCAAGTGGTGTATAGGGAATATGGTGTTAGAGACCATAATTTTTACAGACCTTCGGCACGTGATTTTTGAGGCAATGTAGTCGGTATTTTGCTGTGCCATTTACTTTCCCAGAAAAAAAATCCGGCAAATAATCGGCTCCCTCAATGAGATAGAGTTGCTTGCACAGAACATAGACAAATGGCGAGATTTGATAAAAGATCTTTACAAGGATTGAAAACTGCTAGAATAAAAACGTAGATAGGAGAGAGAGAGAGAGAGAGAGAGAGAGAGAGAGTATCTGGATTTATACCCTATGGGCCGGCTACGGCTCGAAAGGTCAATATATAGATAGATAGAACTCGGAAACCGTCCTTTGTAGTCCAGCTCACTAACCATTGAGCTATCGCTGCTCCCATATGATATATATATATATGATATATAAAATATACGTACTTCCATACTACTATATGTAGGCACGTAGTATCGTTGTTGTTTTTCTCTTGTCACATTATGTTGCATAGAGTCTTATTCTTCTACCTCTCAGCTCCCTGCGGAATTGAGGTCTTCAACAAACACTTTCCAAGTCGTTCTGTTTCTTTCCATTCTTTTAAGATAGGTTCAATGTCTTCCCCATCATCTTCATCTCTGCTTCTATATGTCTTCTCCAAGAATTCCTTGGTCTTCCTCTTTGTCTTTTTCCCTGGGAATTCCAAAAAAGGGCCTGTTG
Source organism: Megaustenia siamemsis (assembly GCA_032433765.1). Classification (NCBI taxonomy): domain Eukaryota; kingdom Metazoa; phylum Mollusca; class Gastropoda; order Stylommatophora; family Ariophantidae; genus Megaustenia; species Megaustenia siamemsis. The sequence continues at coordinate 12,011,594 of JAVIAB010000156.1, read as the reverse complement.
TGTAATACGCTCAGTTGGCTTCCGCAGTGTGTGTCCTATCCAGTGCCATCGTCTTCACTGTATCTCTTTATCCACTGGTATTTGACTGGTACATTTCCATAATTCTATGTTAGTGATTTTCTCCTACCCTTTCCATACTTTTATTCTGCTTAAGCATCCATTAATGAAAGTATATATCTTCATGATTGTCATTTTAGCTGTTCTCCAAGTTTCACAGACATATAATAAGACTGACTTAACATTGGAGTTGACAATTTTTATTTTTGTATTTATCCTAGTTAATTTGGATTTCAATACGTTTCCCAGTGCAACGAAAACTCCTCATGCTTTTATTATCCTTATTTTAGTATCATTTTCTGTTCCCCCCTCTTTGTCTATATTACTGCCCAGATACATGTAAGATTGTACGTCTTGTAGAGGTATTTCTCATATTTTTATTTGGTTATTGCTAACTGCATTAATTCTCATAATGTTGGTTTTATCTCTATTAATTTTCAGTCCCATCTGTTGTGATCTCTCATCAAGTATGCTCATTTTATCTTGCATCTGTTGATGGTTGTGTGATAGGAGAGCTATATCATCAGCAAAGTCTAAATCATCAAGTTGCTTGGTCAGTGACCACTGGATTCCATTTCTGTTATTTTGAGTTATTTTTATAATCCAATCTATGGCAGTAGAAAGAGAAAATGGAGATAGAAGGCATCGCTGCCTTACTCCTGTTCTTATTTCAAGCGCTTCTGTAAGCTGGCCTTCATCATCATCATCATCAAGTACCATGCCTGCTGGCATAAGTGAACATGTCTCTCCACAACTTTCGATCTCGACAGTTATTTATAATTTCTGTTGTTGACCTTCTGCCAAGCCATTCTCTTAAGCTGTCTGGTATCTTTTCTCTTTGCTTCCCTCTATCTCTTCGTCCTTCAATTTTCCCAGTTGTTACAATATATTCCAGTTGTTCTCTTCTCATTACATGGCCAAAAATGATGATTGTCTCTTCCTAATATTAGAAATTAGCTCTCATTTTGCCTTGGCCTTTTTCAGAACGTTTTCATTACTCTTCATAGCTGTCCATGGTATTCTCAACATTCTTCTGTAAAACTACATTTCTACAGACTCCAGTGATTTTCTTGTCTGTTGCCCTATTGTCCATGATTCACATCCATATGTTAAGATTGGCTCTACATAACATCTAAGAACTCTTTTTCTTATTTTTATTGTCATAGCATCTTCCTCATATCAAGCTGTTCTTACAGGCACGTAATATCGTTGCTGTTTTTATCTGGTCACAAATGTTCCTATAGTAAGTAAAGTATCACGTGGCGTATAGGGAAATATGGTGTTAGTGACTATATTTACAGACCTTCAGCACATGATTTTTGGGGTATGTGGTCTATTACGTGCTGCTTTTACTTTGAAAAAATCGGTACCCATTTAGGCTTGAAAGCCGTCGGTTATCGAACTATTGTCCGTAGTAGTCCAGTTCACTAACTGAGCTATCGTCCTACTAATTTTTAGGAATTAGTAAAACCCAGGTGTCCTCGCCAGGATACGAACCCTGTTGCCGTAATATCGATTGCGCTAACCGGACATTGTTCCTATAGTAATGTTACTTTATTCGCTTTTTTGTATGACCAGCTTCTCTTGGAAGTCCAGTGACGTAGTAAGACGATGTCGGTGTCTCGCGACCGCCTCGGTCTGCACTGAAAAAAGATTTGACCATAAAGTCAATGGGCCATTGAGTTTCGGTGTCTGGCCATCTCAGCGTTCACGAGTAACTCTTGAGAAAATTGATTTTTTGGGGAAATAATTGATCGATTATCAGGAAAGAAAGTTGGAAATATCAATCTGTGGCAGACACTTTAAGTCTGCACGGTTCTGTTTTTTTTTTATGTCAGTTTTGTGTTTAGCATATAACAATAAGCAATCCTGGAATTTTGTTGTAAGTTTTATCTATAAATCTAATATTTTAAGACTTAAAATTATGTATATCCATTCATTCGTTCATTTTCCTCTCGGGCTAATAACGGCACATAGAAGGGAAGTCATAGTTCTCCATGATTGACGATTCGTTGCTAGATCTTGGTTGTTTCTTTATCCCATGGTTGATCCTTCCCTAGTAATTGTTCTGCTTGGCAATTTTCTTGATCTGCCTTGTTTTCTTTTACCAGGTGGTTTCCACATGAATGCCTGACAGGGATGTCTTTCTTCTTTCATTCTCAGCACATGACCGATGTATTTCTAACGCCACCTTCTTATAAAGCTCGACACGAACTCTTGTTTTCATTCGGTTCTTATCCGTTCAATTGAGATGTTTTTTCTCCAGCCTTTTCCTGTTTTCAAAAGCAATTAATGAATTATGTAAATCATGAAAAAAAAGTCACGTCCCTTCAACCCAAGTGGCGTAGGGGAATGTGGTGTTAGTGGCCGTAATTTTTATAGACTGCCAGCACATGATTTTTGGAGTAATGTGGTCGGTATTACGCCCGTGCCGCTTAACTTTCCAAAAAAAATTCCGGTACCCTATTAATGCTGGGTGAACCCGGAAGCCGTCGATCATGGGTCGAACCCAACCTTTCGTCCTTTGTAGTCCAGTTCACTAACCCCTGAGCTATCGTGGATCCCACATTATGTAAATGACATCTTACAATTGCTCTTAACTCCTATTATGTTAATTAAATAGAATAAACATTTCCCTCATCTCCTATTATGTTAACAAAATAGAATAAACATTTCCCTCATGTCCTATTATGTTAACTAAATAGAATAAAAATTGCCCTCATCTCCTATTATGTTAAGTAAAAAGAATAAAAATTGCCCTCATCTCCTATTATGTTAACTAAATAGAATAAAAATTGCCCCCATCTCCTATTATATTAGCGAAATAAAGAACATTTGCCCTCATCTCCTATTATGTTAACTAAATAAATAACAATAACCCCCATCTCCTATTATATTAACTAAATAAATAACAATTGCCCCCATCTCCTATTATATTAACTAAATAGAACACAAATTTCCCCCATCTCCTATTATATTAACTAAATAAATAACAATTGTCCCCATCTCCAATTATATTAACTAAATAAATAACAATGGCCCCCATCTCCTATTATATTAACTAAATAAATAACAATTGCCCCCATCTCCTATTATATTAACTAAATAAATAACAATTGACCTCATCTCCTATTATATTAACTAAATAAATGACAACTGCCCTCATCTCCTATTATATTAACTAAATAAATAACAACTACATTCATCTCCTATTATATTAACTAAAAAAATAACAACTGCCCTCATCTCCTATTATATTAACTAAATAAATAACAACTGCCCTCATCTCCTATTATATTAACTAAATAAATAACAACTGCCCTCATCTCCTATTATATTAACTAAATAAATAACAACTGCCCTCCTCTCCTATTATATTAACTAAATAGAACACAAATTTCCCCCATCTCCTATTATGTTAACTAAATAGAATAAAAATTGCCCCATCTCCTATTATATTAACTAAATAAATAACAATTGCCCCCATCTCCTATTATATTAACTAAATAGAATAAAAATTGCCCCCATCTCCTATTATATTAACTAAATAAATAACAATTGCCCCCATCTCCTATTATATTAACTAAATAAATAAAAATTGCCCTCATCTCCTATTATATTAACTAAATAGAATAAAAATTGCCCCCATCTCCTATTATATTAACTAAATAAATAAAAATTGCCCCCATCTCCAATTATATTAACTAAATAAATAACAATTGCCCCCATCTCCTATTATATTAACTAAATAAATAACAATTGCCCCCATCTCCTATTATATTAACTAAATAAATAAGAATTGACCTCATCTCCTATTATATTAACTAAATAAATGACAACTGCCCTCATCTCCTATTATATTAACTAAATAAATAACAACTACATTCATCTCCTATTATATTAACTAAAAAAATAACAACTGCCATCATCTCCTATTATATTAACTAAATAAATAACAACTGCCCTCATCTCCTATTATATTAACTAAATAAATAACAACTGCCCTCATCTCCTATTATATTAACTAAATAAATAGCTTATTAGAACGATAATATTATGAAAACTACTCATGTATATCGTCTCATGGTATCCATTTAATTAGTTTGTATATGTTAACATTATAAAGGGACACAACAAATCTTTGCCTTTTCACAGTAATTATCTCTCTTTCTAACTGTAATTACTTCCGCAGGTTTTCCCTGTTAACAATCTCTGCATGTATAATTATACATGTTGACATATGATTCCTTTCAAAAGCGGGAAGATCAAAATAGTTAGAAGTAGGAGAGGACAAAGAGAAGGAATATATAAAACTGAGTGATAAAAAGAGTTTCTGAGAAAATATCTTTCCGTAGAACGTGTTACAATTCTTGAATATAGTACACAGAGGATTTTTCTTCTCTCAGTGTAGTGTTTTAGTTAAAATCGTGACATTCGACAGCGTTTAAAGAAGGGATTATCTTGAGCCTAGTATATCCGCTTTATTATTACAATTGGTGATTTGGGGAATGGTTACAATCTACGACATCGCAAACAAAATGTAACATTCTTTAGTTAAAGCAAGTGTTTATCTCCTGTCTATGTTAGTAGAGTAATGTTAGTAGAGTAATGTTAGTAGAGTAATGTTAGTAGAGTAATGTTAGTAGAGTAAAGTTAGTAGAGTAATGTTAGTAGAGTAATATTAGTAGAGTAAAGTTAGTAGAGTAATGTTAGTAGAGTAATGTTAGTAGACTCATGTTAGTAGAGTAATGTTAGTAGAGTAATGTTAGTAGAGTAATGTTAGTAGAGTAATGTTAGTTCAGTAAGTAGAGTAATGTTAGTAGAGTAATGTTAGTAGAGTAATGTTAGTTCAGTAAGTAGAGTAATGTTAGTAGAGTAATGTTAGTAGAGTAATGTTAGTTCAGTAAGTAGAGTAATGTTAGTAGAGTAATGTTAGTAGAGTAATGTTAGTTCAGTAAGTAGAGTAATGTTAGTAGACTAATGTTAGTAGAGTAATGTTAGTAGAGTAAGTTAGTAATGTTAGTAGACTAATGTTAGTAAAGTTAGTAGAGTAATGTTAGTAGAATCATGTTAATAAGGTTAGTAGAGCAATGTTAGTAGAGTAATGTTAGTAAAGTTAGTAGAGTAATGTTAGTTCAGTTAGTAGAGTAATGTTAGTAGAGTAATGTTAGTAAAGTTAGTAGAGTAATGTTAGTTCAGTTAGTAGAGTAATGTTAGTAGAGTAATGTTAGTAAAGTTAGTAGAGTAATGTTAGTAATGTTAGTAGAGTAATGTTAATAGAGTAATGTTAGTAAAGTTAGTAGAGTAATGTTAGTTCAGCTAGTAGAGTAATGCTAGTAGAATAAAGTTAGTAGAGTAATGTTAGTAGAGTAATGTTATTAGAGTAACGTTAGTAGAGTAAAGTTATTAGAGTAAAATTAGTGGAGTAACGTTATTAGAGAAACGTTATTAGAGTAACGTTATTAGAGTAAAATTAGTAGAGCAACGTTATTAGAGTAACATTATTAGAGTAAAATTAGTAGAGTAACGTTAGTAGAGTAACGTTATTAGAGTAAAATTAGTAGGTAACGTTATTAGAGTAACGTCAGTAGAGTAACGTTATTAGAGTAACGTCAGTAGAGTAACGTGAGTAGAGTAATGTCAGTAGAGTAACTTTAGTAGTGTAATGTTAGTAGTGTAATGTTAGTACAGTAATGTTAGTAGAGTAATGTTGGTAGAGTAGCCTTAGTAGAATAACGTTATTAGTGTAACGTTATTAGAGTAATGTTAGTAGAGTAACGTTATTAGAGTAACGTTATTAGAGTAATGTTAGTAGAGTAACGTTATTAGAGTAACTTTAGGAGAGTAACGCCAGTAGAGTAACTTGAGTAGAGTAATGTCATTAGAGTAACCTTAGTAGAGTAATGTTTGTTGGTAGAGTAATGTTAGTAGAATAATGTTTGTTGGTAGAGTAATGTTAAAAGATTAATGTTAGTAGATTAATGTCAGTAGAGTAATGTAAGTAGAGTAATGTTAGTAGAGTAATGTTAGTAGAGTAATGTTAGAGTAATCTTAGTATAGTAATGTTTGTTGAGTAAAGTTAGTAGGGTAACGTTAGTAGAGTAATGTTAGTAGAGTAATGTTGATACACTAATGTTATTAGAGTAACGTTAGTAGAATAATATTAGTAATGTAATGTTAGTAAAGTAATGTTTTTAGAGTAATATTTTTAGAGTAATGTTAGTGGAACAGTGTTAGTAGAGTAATGTTAGTAGAATAACGTTAGTAGAATAATTTTTGTAGTGCAATGTTAGTAGTGTAATGTTAATAGAGAAATGTAAGTAAAGAACTTTAAATATAAAAATGTTAGTACTGTAATGTTAATAGAGAAATGTTTGTAATGTTAATAAATGTTCTTTTCATTACACAGTGCATGAGCACTGTATACAGCGTTTTTAAAACTGCTTTGGATAACATAAGAAAGTCTGATATCATTTCAATGGTAGTATATATATACATATATTAGCCGCGATAGCTCAGTAGTTAGTGAACTGGGCTACTAAGGACAAGAGGTAGGGTTCGATCCTGATCGATCACTGCCAGTTTCACCCAGCCTTAAATGATTATCGGATTTTTTCTTTGGAAAGTAAAGCAGCATGGGCGTAATACTGACCACATTACCCCAAAAATGATGTACCGAAGGTGTATAAAAATGATGGTTACTTACACCATATTTCATATACGTCAAATAGTAGCTATTTGTTTTACTTTTCTTGATTCTAGCGTCCAGGTCTGGCATTAGTAAAAAAAAAAGAAAAGTGCCCCCGTCACGCCAAGTGGCGTATAGGGCAATATGGTGTTAGTGACCCGTCACGCCAAGTGGCGTATAGGGAAATATGGTGTTAGTGACCCGTCACGCCAAGTGGCGTATAGGGAAATATGGTGTTAGTGACCCGTCACGCCAAGTGGCGTATAGGGAAATATGGTGTTAGTGACCCTATATTTTACAGACCTTTAGCACATGATTTTTGGGGTAATGTGGTCGGTATTACACCCGTGCTGCTTTACTTTCCCAGAAAAAAAATCCGGTACCCATTTACGGCTGGGTGAACCGGAAGCCGTCGGTTGGGATCGAACCCTACCCCATTGTCCTTTGTAGTCCAGTTCACTAACCACTGCGCTATCACGGCTCCCCAGGTCTGGCATTAGTAGCACAATATATAGTCTAAGTAGTAGAAGTCTCCGTCAGTCATAGTTGACTTTAGATTCTTCAGCGCCCCTAGAAATGTTTTTCTTTTCTTTTCTTTCGCCGTATATCCTCTTTTTCGATGAATCTGTCTGCATCTTTTTTGAGTTGGAGCTTTAGAGTGCGTTTTCAACTATTGCGGTCTGCAGATATTTCTTCTTAGGCTGCTGGGTTTATGTTCAGAGTCTTCATGTCGCGTTTACACACGTGTACAAATGAAAGTTTCCGGCGCCCCACAGTTCTTTGGCCATCTACTAGTTGTCCATAGAGAATATCTTTTGGTATCTGGCCATTGTTCATACTGTGTACGTGGCCACGCCAGCGTAACCTACTTTGTTTGAGCATCGTGTAGATGTTCGGGAGGCCTGTGCGAGTCATCAAGACCTCCACGTTTATAACTTTATCCTTTTATGTCTAAGTAGCGGTCACAGTTTAAGAACCGCTCAAAACCGTGTTATTTATTTGCAACATCAACATTTCGCAATACAATTTTTAAAAAAATATTTTTTAACTGTAATTTGTTTTGTTTTATTCTGCTTGCTATCTGTAAGATAGAGAAAATGTACACCCATAAACTATGATTAGTGGAAATATATGCCCGCTGCTCTCTATCCATCGTCTGGCTAGACTTTCTTAAAATAACATTTCTTGTTTTATGGGGATCCATTTTGGTCATATAATGCATTTTATTTTAAAGTTACCACTGGTGTAATCCCATGAGATGTCGGCTGTGAGCTGGCAGCAAAATAGAGATTTGACTTCTGGCATTAATGATGATTAAGAATCAAATGGTTGGTTAAATAATTGATATCTCGCGGCATTATGAACTAGCAGTAGTCAGTGCGAAGTGAATAAATGATAAGGTGTGCGACATGAAGTAATATTACTCAGTGCAAAATGAATTAATAATAGCCAGTGGGATAATAATCATTTAGCGATAGCCAGTGCGATATAAACTAACAATAACCAGTGTGTCAAGAATAGCAAATAGCTAGTGTGACCTAGATAATAGTAGCCAGTGCAACATAAGCTAATAATAGCCAGTGCGACATGGATAACAATAGCCAGTGCCGCCTCAATAACAATAGCCAGCGTGGCATGGTTAACAATAGCCAGCTTGGCATGGTTAACAATAGTCAGTGCCGCCTCAATAACAATAGCCAGCGTGGCATGGGTAACAATAGCCAGCTTGGCATGGTTAACAATAGCCAGCGTGGTATGGGTAACAATAGCCAGCTTGGCATGGTTAACAATAGCCAGCTTGGCATTGTTAACAATAGCCAGCTTGGCATGGTTAACAATAGTCAGTGCTGCCTCAATAACAATAGCCAGCGTGGCATGGGTAACAATAGCCAGCGTGGCATGGGTAACAATAGCCAGCGTGGTATGGGTAACAATAGCCAGCGTGGCATGGGTAACAATAGCCAGCGTGGCATGGTTAACAATAGCCAGCTTGGTATGGGTAACAATAGCCAGCGTGGTATGGGTAACAATAGCCAGCGTGGCATGGTTAACAATAGCCAGCGTGGCATGGGTAACAATAGCCAGCGTGGTATGGGTAACAATAGCCAGCTTGGTATGGGTAACAATAGCCAGCGTGGCATGGGTAACAATAGCCAGCGTGGCATGGTTAACAATAGCCAGTGCGGCCTCAATAACAATAGCCAGCGTGACGCGGATAACAGTCTGCAGTGTGACAATGATAACATGGAGGCCTCGGAAGCCTGGTTGGCAGGGATGTTCGGACAACCCCTTGAAGCAGTGTAAATCGTACTCGTGGTTGGAACAAGAAAATACCACCGTGGTAGATCCAACCGCTGGCAGTATATGGTACCAGGGTAGTACTTTGGGTAGGTGAGGAATGTCCATTCGCATCGTGCGTTTCAATACTTGAAGCGACACTATCCAGAAGTCTCCGAGCACTTCTGGGTAGGAGTCCGAGCACATATGGGGTGAAAACTCGCGTGCTAGGACGCTGATGCATGTGTCGTACTAGACATTTTCTTTGCATTTAACTCATTCTCTCACTTTCCATTACACCAACGAAGTTTCAATGACAGTAACTTTTGCATTTGGTCACTTCATACGTATGTGCCTTAAAGGAATAGGAATGGCCAAAAGTAATTTTAATGCCACGAAAAATATACTAACATCATTATCATTATTATCATCATCATCATCATTACCATGTGCCATACCGGTTGGCATAGGCGATCATGTCCTCCAACAATCTTCTATCTATAGTGCATAGTATAAGTTCTGTTGTTGACTGTTTGCATGTCATGACACCAAGCT
>JAVIAB010000156.1:11922017-11997017 GCA_032433765.1 Megaustenia siamemsis | reverse complement strand
GAAGTTCTCAAAGAGGCCAACACAAAAAGGGAGCTCTTAAAAAAACGTCAGAAAGAAGCAATCAACTTGTTTCGGGCACATCATGAGAAGAGGAAAGTTGGAATACTTGGTTACAACTGGCAAAATAAAAGGAAAGAGAGATCGCGGGAGACAAAGAGAGAAAATACTGGATAGCTTGGTGTCATGGCATGGAAAACAGTCAACAACAGAACTGATACGATACATTGTATATAGAAGAATGTGGAGGGACATGATCACCTACGCCAACCGATATGGCACATGATGATGATGATATTAGGTCTGATAGAATGGCTGTGTTTGTAATTGTTTTAATACACTTTAATTATTTCGCGATTTAACACAAGAATTCAACTTTTGGACATGATTTTCCAAGCCATGATTTTGGACATAAGTTGTTCAAGGCTGTATTCTGTCGCCGGTTTTGTTTTCACTTGACAGTTATAATATTGTGAGATCAAATATTAGGTATAATAGGAATTGAAGTCAATGGTCACAGCATAAACAAATTGCGATATGCAGATGACACAGTTTTAATAGCAGAGACAGAGAATGAGCTACAAGAAATGATAGATACAATAGTAAAAGAAAGCAACAACAAAGGTCTTAGTCTGAATAGTAATAATTAGAACTAAAGATCGTATCGAAATACAAAAAATCGTCTCACATATGCAGCACAAAAATAAACGGGACAAACTTGAAACAAGTGCAAAGCGTCAAATTATTGGGCACAATAATAACATCAGATGGAAGATGCACCACAGAAATAAAAAGTAGAATAGCTCAGACCAAAATTGCACTTCAGAAAATGAAAAATGTCTTCTGCAACAAATCTATGTCAATAGAAGTGAGAAAGAAAGTTCATCGGTGCTATATAGAACTAATTCTGACCTACGGAAGCAAATCATGGGCAGTAAACAAAGAAATGAAAAGACGATTTGAGGCCACATAGATGAGAGTTTACAGAAGAATGTTCCAAGTTTCCTGGACAGCTAAAACGACCAACGAGGAAATTCTCAAAGAGGACAACACAAAAAGGGAGCTCCTAAAAAATATAAGAAAGAAACAATCGACATTTTTCAGGCACATCATGAGAAGAAGAAAGTTTACATACTTGGTTACAACTGGCAAAATACGGAGAAAGAGAGATCGCGGACGACAAAAAGAGAAAATACTAGAGAGCATGGTGTCATGGCATGGTAAACAGTCAACAACAGAACTGATACGATGCACTGTTGATAGAAGATTATGGAAGGACATGACCGCTACTCAAACAAGTATGGCACATGATGATGATTCAACTTACCCGCAGAGAACCAGAAACAAACAGCAACACAGACAGCTAACACAGCCGAAACCGTTGTCATGGCTACGAATAAATCGGGAAACAGCCTAGAAAAAAATGTCGAATATTTGTAATATACAAAAGTTAAAATATGTTTGTTAACGAAACGAACTGTCTGTAGTTGTATGACATTTGACGTGTGAACTCCTAGATGGATATTTTATGGTGGTGACCTTAAGGGATTCCCCGAAGCGGAGTTGCGTAGTTGTGACATGAACCCGGAAATGTTCGTGGTAAATGGTCGTCAGACATGCCTGTGTTGAGGAAGTTGTTTCACAAAATGTAATCACGTGATTACAGGTACAACTAGGAGTAGTGCATACATGTTGTAGACAATAACAAGTGTTAGGATACATTTCCGTTACATTATAAGTACACACTATCTGTGTAAGGCGAAAAGTTCATGTCAACGAAAATATGTTTAAGGGATAGGGATCAAGTTTTCTTTTCCCTTGTCTGCTTCTTCATCTCCTTTCTTCTTCCTCTGTTTCTTCTTCTTCTTTCTGTTTCTCCTTCTTTTTCATGTATTAATCTGTTATGTTTCATCTTTCTTGCTCTATTCTTGTTCTTTCTTTCTTCTTTGTTTTTTCCTATTCTTCTTTCTTCTTATTCTTCTATCTTCTTCGTCTTTCTCCTTCTATTCTTCCTCAATTGTTCGTCCTTTTTCTTCTTTTATTCTTCTTTTTTCTTCGTCTATTATTCATCTTGTTTCTCCTGTTCTTATTCTATTCTCATTCTTTTCTTAATTTATTTGTTAATAATTTGTCTGTTTCTGACCATCTCATCATGCCTAAATGTTATATTTTGCCATGTTTTCCTGTTTGACTAGCTGCTCAATACAACTTAACGTTAAATTGTTCAATTGCATTTGCGTCTAGCTTCGGACAGGACTAGGATAGTTTACGATAATTAACCCTTTATCTGGTCTCAGTTGCTGCCACGTGTTCGAATGTCCATGGTATTCAACCTGCCAATCAATTTGGAGCACGTCCTCTAAGTACCCTTTTTTTGTTGGTTTCTTTATAGCATGTTTGAGGGGAAAACAGTGAAGGAGGGAGGCTGTGCTTTCATGAGGACTACAAATAATTAAACCATGGAGATTAATCTTCTACTTCTTCTTCTACCTTTCAGCTCCCTGTGGAGCATAGGTCTTCAACAAACACTTTCAGCTACCTGTGGAGCATAGGTATTCAACAAACACTTTCAGCTACCTGTGGAGCATAGGTCTTCAACAAACACTTTCAGCTACCTGTGGAGCATAGGTCTTCAACAAACACTTTCAGCTATCTGTGGAGCATAGGTCTTCAACAAACACTTTCAGCTACCTGTGGAGCATAGGTCTTTAACAAACACTTTCAGCTATCTGTGGAGCATAGGTCTTCAACAAACACTTTCAGCTATCTGTGGAGCATAGGTCTTTAACAAACACTTTCAGCTACCTGTGGAGCATAGGTCTTCAACAAACACTTTCAGCTATCTGTGGAGCATAGGTCTTTAACAAACACTTTCAGCTACCTGTGGAGCATAGGTCTTCAACAAACACTTTCAGCTATCTGTGGAGCATAGGTATTCAACAAATACTTTCAGCTACCTGTGGAGCATAGGTCTTCAACAAACACTTTCAGCTACCTGTGGAGCATAGGTCTTTAACAAACACTTTCAGCTACCTGTGGAGCATAGGTCTTCAACAAACACTTTCAGCTACCTGTGGAGCATAGGTCTTCAACAAATACTTTCAACTACCTGTGGAGCATAGGTCTTCAACAAACACTTTCAACTACCTGTGGAGCATAGGTCTTCAACAAACACTTTCAGCTACCTGTGGAGCATAGGTCTTCAACAAACACTTTCAGCTACCTGTGGAGCATAGGTCTTTAACAAACACTTTCAGCTACCTGTGGAGCATAGGTCTTCAACAAATACTTTCAACTACCTGTGGAGCATAGGTCTTCAACAAACACTTTCAACTACCTGTGGAGCATAGGTCTTCAACAAACACTTTCAGCTACCTGTGGAGCATAGGTCTTCAACAAACACTTTCAGCTACCTGTGGAGCATAGGTCTTCAACAAATACTTTCAGCTATCTGTGGAGCATAGGTCTTCAACAAACACTTTCAGCTACCTGTGGAGCATAGGTCTTCAACAAACACTTTCAGCTACCTGTGGAGCATAGGTCTTCAACAAACACTTTCAGCTATCTGTGGAGCATAGGTCTTCAACAAACACTTCCCAAGTCGTTCTGTTTCTTCCCATTCTTTTAAGATCTCTCTATGTCGCCGCCATCATCTTCATCTCTGCTTCTGTCTGTCTTCTCATACGTCTGATAGACAGGGAACCTTTATCTTTCTTCATTCTTCTTCCCCATATAATAATATTTATGTATTATTATTTGTACCCAACCTTTATCTTTCCTGGATGGCGCATTTACTTTTACTCTTTTTGAACGGAGATCATGGCAGTAATTAAAGCAATGACTTGGCTAGAAACACAACCCCGTGTGTGTTTTATCTGATTGATTCGATGAGCTTGTCCTTGAAGATCGAAGGGGGCTGGGTTCGAAGGCAGTGGTTGGTGTTATTAATATAAAATAAAACACAGGATTGACTGTGATCTGTTTTATTTTCGTTCCTGAACACTCATACATGGAAGGAAATGAACGAACTCGCTGGAACGGCTGCCGTGGATGGTTGACGCGTAATGGACAGGGTTATTATTGTTATGTTGTATCATTTCGTTCGCCAGATTTTACCTCTGACGAAATCCCTAGAGACTAGGAACTTAATTTTGCGTGTTAATCCATTTTCCCCTGGCAGCCGTGTGCACAGGGGTCCCTCGCCGCACAGGCAGTTAACTCCGACTTCAGAGGTACTCATATTTTTTTTCCGTCGATGAGTAACTGACGTTTTCAAGCCGGGCCTCGCTGCTGAGACCAGGGTGGTTGCTGTAGAGAGAAATCATAAATAAAAATCCCAACTGGTGTAGCCGGGATTTGAACCCACAGTCTCTCTGTCAAACTAGTCCCCTGGACCGGGATTACATTCTGAATGCCATTAGGGAGGAAGGGGTAGCCATTTATTTGGTTAATGATCATGAATCTACAGCCATGTCCAGACTACATGAACATCAAGTCAATAAAATGAGAGTATTAAACGATAAGCCCTGAGTCTAGAACCCCCAGGGTAGGGGGCTAAGTGGGAGGTCAAAATATACTTGGAGAAGACAGAGCAGAGATGAAGAAGATGGGGAAGATGTGGAACGATCTTCAGAGGATGGTAAGAAACAGGGCAGCTTGGAAAGTGTTTGTTGGCGACCTATGCTCCACAGGGAGTTTATTGGTGGAAGAAGAAGAAAGAAGAAAGAAGAAAGAAGAACGAATAAAAATTTAAAAAAGTAAGGAGCCCCAGTCACGCCAAGTGGCGTATAGAGAATATGGTGTTAGTGACCATAAATTTTACAGACCTTCGGCACATGATTTTTGGAGTAATGTGGTCGGTATTACTCCCGTGCCGCTTTACTTTCCTAGAAAAAAATCCGGTACCCATTAAAAGCTGGGTGAGCCTGAAGCAGTCAGTTGGGATCGAACCTCACCTCCTGTAGAGAGACAAAAATAGAAGAAGATAATGATGAAGAAAAGATTTTAAAATGAGAAGAAGAGAGGAGAATAGAAGAAGAACGAACAAGAATAGAAGAAGAAAGAAGAAAAAAGAAAGGAGAATAGAAGAAGAATGAAGAAAGATAAAGAAAGAAGAGGAAAGAAGACGATGTACGATACGTCGCTCTGGGGAGGGAGAGGAATAAATAGAAATATAAATAGAAGAAGAATGAAGAAAGAAGAAGAAGAATGAATGAAGAAGAAGAACGAAGAAAGATAAAGAAAGAAGAGGAAAGAAGTCAATGTACGATACGTCGCTCTGGGGAAGGAGAGGACGACGGGACCCCAACCACCGACCAACAGATCAGTAGTCGAGGGGATTAACCCCTTCTGTGCTTTTTTTGTAAATACTGAACGAATGATAAATCTTTAATCACCTCTTTCATAAACATAAATCTTTGTTTCCCTAGCATTCAAATACAAAAGTCAAAACAGTTTACAACTAAACTTCCCATAATGCCCCTGGGCATGCCATAATGTTAGTTTAACTAAATTTTCTGTGATGAATCTGATATTGAAGTCCCGTTGATTTCAATGAAATCGCCACAATGCACTGGGTACTGAAGTAATGTTGATGTGTCTAAAGTACCAAGAAATCACATGCTCCGGTAGCCGCTCTAAACAAAACGAAGCTGATATCGATTATCATTCTATCAACTGTTGCAGAAATATCACACGTCCCGTGAGGAAAGTTGTAACTTATCTGAGCTCTGATGAGAAGAAAATCGAGAGCTATCAGAATCGTTTTCGAGCATTTTATTTAGTGTCTTCATTAAAACATACAAACAAACTAAACAAAACAATACCTGATTTGTTTCTTTGTATGTCGTAGTTGGCAACTGTTATGTCAGTTTAAGCTGATGCCTCGCACAGAATTTGATGATCATGATACCTCAGTTAACTGATGATGCTGAACTATATTAAGTATCACATTCTGGAATTATCGTCATGGTTCAAATATAGTTCTTTAAAACGAAATATGGGAACTGTTGTCAAGTGGTAATTTATGTATGCATTTGGCATATCAAGTCTCTGTATGCATTTGGTTTGCCAAACTTTTGCATAGATTTGGTTTATCAAACTGTTGTATGCATTTGGTTTATTAAACTTCTGTTTCAATTTGGTTTATCAAATTGTTGTGTACATTTGTTTATTAAACTTTTGTTTCCAGTTGGTTTATCAAACTGTTCTATACATTTGGTTTATCAAACTTCTGCATATATTTGGTTTATCAAACTTCTGCATATATTTGGTTTATCAAACTTCTTCATATATTTGGTTTATCAAACTTCTGCATACATTTGGTTTATGCATGAAACTTGTCAAAGTCCATGAAACTAATTTAAGGAGAGATCTTTTTGTTTAAAAGCGAGAAGTCTTCAATTTAGAAATAATGAAAGGAAGTGCCTAGTTCAAACTGAGGTTCTATATGAAAATAGAAAAAAAGTCAGTTTTCCACTGAACGGGTATACGGTAATAACATGCACTAATTCAACATTTAATATAAGCTTTCGTGATATTTAACTATCTTTCTGAATGATGAGACAGACGCGATAGCTCAGTGGTTAGTGAACTGGACTACAAAGGACAAGAGGTAGGGTTCGATCCCAACCGACTGCTTCCGGGATCACCCAGCCTTAAATCTATCTATCTATCTATCTATCTATCTATCTATCTATCTATCTATCTATCTATCTATCTATCTATCTATCTATCTATCTATCTATCTATCTATCTATCTATCTATCTATCTATCTATCTATCTATCTATCTATCTATCTATCTATCTATCTATCTATCTATCTATCTATCTATCTATCTATCTATCTATCTATCTATCTATCTATCTATCTATCTATCTATCTATCTATCTATCTATCTATCTATCTATCTATCTATCTATCTATCTATCTATCTATCTATCTATCTATCTATCTATCTGTCTATCTATCTATCTGTCTATCTGTCTATCTGTCTATCTGTCTATCTGTCTATCTGTCTATCTGTCTATCTGTCTATCTGTCTATCTGTCTATCTGTCTGCCTGTCTGCCTGTCTGCCTGTCTGCCTGTCTGCCTGTCTGCCTGTCTGCCTGTCTGCCTGTCTGTCTGCGTGTCTGCCTGCCTGCCTGCCTGCCTGCCTGCCTGCCTGCCTGCCTGCCTGCCTATCTATCTATCTATCTATCTATCTATCTATCTATCTATCTATCTATCTATCTATCTATCTATCTATCTATCTATCTATCTATCTATCTATCTATCTATCTATCTATCTATCTATCTATCTATCTATCTATCTATCTATCTATATCTATCTATCTATCTATCTATCTATCTATCTATCTATCTATCTATCTATCTATCTATCTATCTATCTATCTATCTATCTATCTTATCTATCTATCTTTCTATCTATCTATCTAATATCCTTTCGAGCCGAAGACGGCACATAGGGCAGAACCACAATCTCAAAAACAGAAACCTTGCTTGCCAAAATGGCACATATTGCAGAGATCACTGATTCTAAAATCTATGGTTCTGTTTCCATAACAATGCTTTTTTCAATGACTGCTTGTCAAGCCATCAAATAACCTACTTAGTCGCCTCTTACGACATGCCTGGAAGGTCACAGAGTTGATATTCTTTAATTTCCTCATAATGAGGTCCAGGTAACACACGTGAACCTTAAATGGGTACCGGATTTTTTCTGGGAAAGTAAAGCGGCACGTGCGTAATACCGACCCTAAAAATCATGTGCTGAAGATCTGTAAAATGTATGGTCACTAACACCATATTCCCTATACGGCACTTGACGTACCTGATCACTAACACCATATTCCCTATACGGCACTTGGCGTGACGGGGCTCTTTACATTTTTTTTTACTTTCTGAAAGATGGCCCTTGTAGCCGTCTCGGAGTTCGACAATTGTGAAGATAATGACAAAATAACAAACTGAGACAATTTGCCTCAATTTAGGTTTGACAAAGTTTAAGTTGTTCTAAATTCTTGCAACAAATGTATAGCAATATTTCTTCTTATTCTTCTACCTTTTTTAGCTCACAGTGGAGCTCAGGTCAAAAGACAAATCGGCAGACCTAAACTACTTTATAGAGATATCTGCAAATCATCTCTGAAAGACTTCTCCATCTGTGAAAACGACTGGCAACATCTGGCAAGTGATCGCACATCATGGAGAGCATGTATAAGGAACGGTATAACAACATTTGAGACTGTGCTAAGACAGGACTTTGAAGAGAAGAGACTCATGAAAAAGGATGGTAAACCCTGTGGACCAGCGAGCCTGACCTGTTCATTATGTGACCGCGTGTGTTTGTCAAACATTGGTAGAATTAGCCACGAGAGAAGCTGTTCGGCAAAAACAATACCTCAAAAAAATACGCAATAGCCTCCACTAGACCGTCTGACAAGACGAAAAGGGCCATATAGATAGCATAGGTCTTCAACAAACACTTTCCAAGTCGTTCTGTTAAAAAAAAACAAAAAAACGGATGGCAATATTTACGTAATTCTAAATTCTTACATTACATGGAACGAATTCAAAACAAACGAGGAATTAGAGAAATCGCAATCAACCACTAATATCTTCAGTAATAAAGAAAAGACGATGGTCATACGTTGGACATGTGATGAGAAGAGATAATAATCGAATAGCAAAGCAAGCCCTCATATGGGAAACAACAGTAAAAGAAAAAGAGGAAGACCCAGGGAGACACTGAGAAGAACATTGATGAGAGAGGCAAGAGCAGCAGGAATCGGCTCCTCAATGAGATAGAACTGCTTGCACAGAACAGAGACAGATGGCGAGATTTGATAAAATATCTTTAAAAGAAAACTGCTAGAACAAAAATTCATATAGGAGAAGGTGTATCTTGGTCTACGCCCTATGGGCCGGTACGGCTCGAAAGGTCAATAGATAGAAATTCTTACAAAGAATGTATAGCATTATTTACGTAATTCATAGGTCTTACAAAAATGTTTATTACCCCAATTTACGTAATTCTAATTTCTGACAAAATTATTTTCAACAAATCTCTTGTAATTCCTATTTTAAAAAAAATAAAACTTTTCAACAAAATTTACGTAACTCGTTCCCAAAAACACGGAACGCAAAAAAACCCGAAGCGAAATACGTAATAAATAAATGAATAAGAAACATTAATAACTTGAAGAGAAAGAATTTACTTTCAAAGATAGACCTGGATGTAGGTAGCTGGATGTAAGTAGCTGGATGTAAGTAGCTGGATGTAAGTAACTGGATGTAGGTAGCTGGATGTAAGTAGCTGGATGTAAGTAGCTGGATGTAAGTAGCTGGATGTAGGTAGCTGGATGTAAGTAGCTGGATGTAAGTAGCTGGATGTAAGTAGCTGGATGTAAGTAGCTGGATGTAAGTGGTTAGATGTAAGTAGCTGGATGTAGGTAGCTGGATGTAAGTAGCTGGATGTAAGTAGCTGGATGTAACAAAGCGGAATATGATAATGTATATATATATACACTGCATATGACATATCCCTTTATGGTTATGGAAGGCCCCGGTATCACTGCAAACAAATTAAAATCCATAATTGCTCAACCGCCCGTGCCAGTGGAATCATCCGAATTAGTATTTCATCTACAAAACAAAGAAAGGTAGATGCTGTCCTCATCATTGCAGTCTTCGTAAACGCCAAAAGACATAAGGCGAAGCCGCACAGAAAGTGAATACAGCCATCTGCTCCCCTTCATACGATATCATCATTCATCGAAAGCAAATCGAATATCGAAACACGATCAAAACGGATGAAACGCACAGCTCACGGTGCGCACAGAGCACTTAACTCAGTAGCTCCGGCAGCAAGCCAGACTTGGAATATGAGGAAACTACAACAAAGGAACATTTTTCAGACACAGCCTTTAACGGTTCCTGCCGCCTATCCGCCCTATTGACTGGAAGTTCACGTCCTCCTGAAAATGTTCATCTTCATATTTATTTTAAAATATATAGTACTTGATGATGTTAGGACATCGTTTTTGTCGCCAAATCCGAACATATGAAACACAGTCGTCGGATTATCCTCATCGCACATTGAACAACGGGACGTAAGCGCTCACATCTCCCCTGCATAATCTAGTGAATGCATCCAACAACGCACGAAAAATGGTAACGATGGTGCAAAATCCCTATAGCGAAACCTTCGATTGATTTGGCACAGTAGTGCGCATTAAAGAGTTGTTACTTGTAAATAACTGGCGTCACACAATTCCAATGACGGCCATTGAACAGCACTCAATATGATGACGTAAACCGCAGATCAAGCCCAATACGGGGGAAGTTTGCATTCACAACACTTGACCTGCCAAAGAGCAATATTGCCGTGTGACTCAGCAGCATCGGCGCAAATCTGTTAAGTGGAACAGCAGGCTGACTTTAACACAGAAATATGCAAATGGAGAGTTGAAATTAATCAGTCCACAAATGCAAATTCTGCAGCGGTCGAGAGAATATGGACTTCATTCCACCATCATGGAACCGGAGGTCTCCCATTTTTGGTGTGCAACGTCATAAAGTGCCATTTAGAACGATGTAGGTTTCAATTTGAAGTAGTTAAGCACATATATCAAACATCAAATATGAAATACTTCTTTGCCGGGCCGCGTGGATAGCTGTAGAGAACAAAGAAAATAAACATAAAATGGTATTGAGCAGCTAAACTAACAGAAACACAAGACAAGCTACAACGTTTCGGCAAACGTCTTCATCAAGTATAACAAACAAACTGTACACATTGAACTCAAAATTCCGAGTTGGAGTACACAACGAATACACAGATCTAAAAAATGGCGGAAAAAAACAATGGCCAGGATTTTCGTAGCGTCTAATTAAAAGATTAATAGACAATAGTGCAGGTAGGATTGAATTAGGCCAAAAGAACCAAACAATTAAAATTTTGAAAAATTGAAAAGATCTGTTCCATAGGGTACAAAGAAAACGGACAGAAGAGTAAAAGAAAGAGAGGATAGTGGTGGCATGGAGGAAGAAGAGAAGGAGAAGTAATAATGATAACGCAGGGAGAAATAGGTTTCAGTTTGAAAAGACTTAATCATAACATTTTCTTTGTTGTTGTTTGTGTATATTTTCAAGTTCTGCAGAAGTACCTCTGTCTGTTATGTCTTGATGCGCATCGGAGGTTCCATTCTGTCAGGAAATAGAACATTTTTGGTTGTTTTGTTATTTTTAAGATTTGTTGGATCATGAAGTCAGTTCCATACTCTTTGCTTGCTTTATGCTCCTCTAGCTGCCTTTTGATTGGTTGTTCTGCAGTGTTGGTAAGGAAAACGCTGTCACTGTCCCGTGCTAAAAGTTGATTGGTTGATTAGGGTCAATGCGAAGTTACTATAGTTCGTTCAGAAATTCGTGCCCACAGAGTTTTTCTTGGTTGTCCTAATTTTTAGGATTTTACAATACTCACATTTGTTGTAATCAACTCACTGTTTAAAAAGGCAAATTTCACGTGTTCTCCACACATTCCTAGCACCAACTCGAAGGTTGTGTAGGTGAGAAGTTGAAACATGAAACTTTATCAACATCAGAGAATGGACATGTGTACACCACATAGGGCAACGAAGGTTGTGTAGGTGAGAAGTTGAAACATGAAACTTTATCAACATCAGAGGATGAGCATGTGTACACCACACAGAGTAGCGAAGGTTGAGAGCAAGACAAGTTGAAAAATGAAATTTTATCAACACCAGAGAATGGGCATGTGTACACCAAACAGAGTAGCGAAGGTTGAGAGCAAGACACGTTGAAAAATGAAACTTTATCAACATCAGAGAATGAGTACGTGTACACCACATAGAGTAACGAAGGTTGAGAGCAAGACAAGTTGAAAAATGAAACTTTTTATCAACATCAGAGAATGGACATGTGTACACAGAGTAACGAAGATTGAGAGCAAGACAAGTTGAAAAATGAAACTTTTTATCAACATCAGAGAATGGGCATGTGTACACCACACAGAGTAGCGAAGGTTGAGAGCAAGACAAGTTGAAAAATGAAACTTTTTATCAACATCAGAGAATGGACATGTGTACACAGATTAACGAAGATTGAGAGCAAGACAAGTTGAAAAATGAAACTTTTTATCAACATCAGAAGTTTACCAATTTAATGAAGCTATCGTAAAAAGTGTCAATAGAAAACATTTCTTCCGGAATTGCTGGACAACAATTAATATTTGTTTACTGTTTTTTGTCTCAACAACGGTACACTTCTTGTTCTTCTATGCTGTGTAAATTAAAGCGCTATTTGACACCCTGGACGTGTTTACATGACCTCCATGTTGCATGCCGGTGTACATGGTGCAGCCGATAAGCTCGCTCGCTGGCAGCTCTGATATTGAGTGTGGCTTTACTCAGGACAAAGAGGACATCGCCAAGTTTGCTCTTCATTTCTGAAGAGAATAGGGGTTGAATCGGAGGGACAATAATGTATATATTGAGAGAATATGAGGTCTAAAGGTGGAAAAGGGATCACACCGTGAGCTGTGCATTTCATCCGTTTTGATCGTGTTTCGATATTCCGATTCTTCTTCTACCTTTCAGCTCCCCGTGGAGCATAGGTCTGCAACAAACAATTTCCAAGTCGTTCTGTTCTTTGCCATTCTTTTAAGATCATTCCATGTCTTCCCCATCATCTTCATCTCTGCTTCTGTCTGTCTTCTCCAAGAATTTCTTGGTCTTCCTCTTTGTCTTTTCCCCTGGGGATTCCAAAAAAGGGTCTGTTGTGTAATGCTCTCAGTTGGCTTCCGCAGTGTGTGTTTTATGCAGCACCATCGTGTTCGCTGTATCTCTTTATCTACTGGTATTTGACTGGTACATTTCCATAATTCTATGTTAGTGAAATTGTCCTGCCATTTCCATCCTTTTATTTTGCGTAAGCATCCATTAATGAAAGTCTGTATCTTCGTGATTGTCATTTTAGTTATTCTCCATGTTTCACAGCCATATAATAGGACTGACTCAACATTGGTGAACATTTTTATTTTTGTATTTAACCTAATTGATGTTCCGATTGCTTACGATGAATGATAATATCGTATGACGGGAAACAGATTGCTGTGTTCACTTTCTGTGCAATTTCACCGTATGTCTTTTAGCGTGTGCTGAAACTGGTATGATGGGGACTACTGCTACCTTTCTTTGTTTTGGAAATGAGATATTAATTCTAATTCTTCCACTGGCACGGGCGGTTGAGCAATTATGGATTTTAATTCATTTGCAATAATACCGGGGTCTTCTATAACTATAACAAGGGATCCGGGCGATGGGTAGTGCCAAGTGGGGAAAAGTTTGGGCGGTGGGTAGTGCCAAGTGGGGAAAAGTTTGGGCGGTGGGTAGTGCCAAGTGGGGAAAAGTTTGGGCGGTGGGTAGTGCCAAGTGGGGAAAAGGCGATGCATCTATAATCAACATTTTGCAGAAGTTGTTTTAATTGTCAGTTTGCTGTTTCAAGTCAACAGAAGAGCAAAACACCGCGAACTATATTTCCCTTCGACGCTGAAAGGCACACGAGGGATAAAAGATGTGGATGATATTACGGTCTAGTAACATATAAAGCTCCAATCAAATTTCTCGGCATCACAACGCCACATCATGATGCTAACATCTAAGTTATCAAATAAATCTTATTATAATATGAGATCACAAAATGAAGTCGCAAATGTAAACAAATCTACCAGGTAGGGCAAGTGAGCCGGATAGTTGTGGGCGAAGGATGTTGGTCTCACACAGGTGTGACGTTCTTCTCCTGTCGCCCGCACCTGCCAGGTGAGAATTAACGTAGGTTGATGACGCAAATTAGACGATGTGTCAGTAAGGTCCGGGACGACCTGTTACTATGAGTGTCCAGAGCGCTCAACGACTGACTTTATTTAAACAGAACTCAAACATTGTGATCTTTCTTGCGATTATAGAACTCAAAGATTATAACCATTTTCAGTTTACAGAACTCATAGATTGTGACCTTTCTACGTTTACAGAACTCAAAGATTGTGACCTTTCTACGTTTACAGAACTCAAAGATTGTGACCTTTCTACGTTTACAGAATTCAAAGTTGATTATCTCAGTTACTCTTCTTCCATCCTCCCTATTCTCTCGCATTTCTTTTTACGTCTCAGACTCAATTTTGCCTTTAAAATATGACCTTTTCTTGCGGTTTTCAGAACTCAAAGTTTATGACCTTTCTACGTTTACAGAACTCAAAGTTTATGACCTTTCTACGTTTACAGAACTCAAAGTTTATGATTTTTCTACGTTTACAGAACTCAAAGTTTATGACCTTTCTACGTTTACAGTACTCAAAGTTTATGACCTTTCTACGTTTACAGAACTCAAAGTTTATGACCTTTCTACGTTTACAGAACTCAAAGTTTATGATCTTTCTACGTTTCCAGAACTCAAAGTTTATGACCTTTCTACGTTTACAGAACTCAACGTTTATGACCTTTCAACGTTTACAGAACTCAAAGTTTATGATCTTTCTACGTTTCCAGAACTCAAAGTTTATGACCTTCATTTGTAAGTTTGGAATATTCACAAAATGGTTACACTTTTTAAATTATTTTTTTTCAGAGAAATAAAATGTTCAGACTTTATTTTAAGCCTACGTGTGTGTGCGTGTATGTGTCTGCATGTGTGTGTGTATGTTGGTAGGGGTGGTGGAAACTGGGGGGGGGGGGGTAATAAACTCTGATTACCGTATTTGTTATTTAAGCCCACTGACATAATCCTCATTTCCTTTTTTTTTAGTTAGAAAATTCGAAGGCGCTGATTTGTTTTTTGTTTCGATGCTAAACCAAAGACACTTTTTTTTTTATTTGGAAAACTCCGAGATGACTATCGTAGCTTCACTGTCAGGCTTGCACATCAGGCTGTGCTTTCACTGTTACACGACCCGCTGACAGATACAGCAACGATTGTTATATATATAGCTTTGTTAACTCTACATCTCCAACGTTGCTTCTAGATATTCTGTTGGGGGGAATTTTTAGACACAACTAAAAAAATATTGTCAAATTCAATGAGGGGACTTTTTTCTGAAATTAGAAGAAAGTTAGAAATAAGTGCCGCTACAGAGTACATAATGAAACAACACATGCACTGGTTTTGGCTTTGTGATAAGGCAGAAAGATAAATGAAAATAAAAAGAGTTTTCAATAAATGTTGCGAGGACACCAAACCTAAGGGTTAACTACGAAGAAGATGGATTGATGGAATATTAGAAACACTAGGAAGTATAACAGAAGGAGAGGTCAAGAGATTAGCAAAAGATGGATTGATGGAATATTAGAAATCCTAGGAAACATAACAGCAGGAGAGGTCAAGCGAAGAGAAAAAAGATGGATTGATGGAATATTAGAAACACCAGGAAACATAACAGCAGGAGAGTCCAAGAGAAGAGCAAAAGATGGATTGATGGAATATTAGAAGCACCAGGAAACATAACAGCAGGAGAGGTCAAGAGAAGAGCAAAAGATGGATTGATGGAATATTAGAAGCACCAGGAAACATAACAGCAGGAGAGGTCAAGAGATTAGCAAAAGATGGATTGATGGAATATTAGAAGCACCAGGAAACATAACAGCAGGAGAGGTCAAGAGAAGAGCAAAAGATGGATTGATGGAATATTAGAAACACCAGGAAACATAACAGCAGGAGAGGTCAAGAGAAGAGCAAAAGATGGATTGATGGAATATTAGAAACACCAAGAAACATAACAGTAGGAGAGGTCAAGAGAAGAGCAAAAGATGGATTGATGGAATATTAGAAACACCAGGAAACATAACAGCAGGAGAGGTCAAGAGAAGAGCAAAAGATGGATTGATGGAATATTAGAAACACCAGGAAACATAACAGCAGGAGAGGTCAAGAGAAGAGCAAAAGATGGATTGATGGAATATTAGAAACACCAGGAAACATAACAGCAGGAGAGGTCAAGAGAAGAGCAAAAGATGGATTGATGGAATATTAGAAACACCAGGAAACATAACAGCAGGAGAGGTCAAGAGAAGAGCAAAAGATGGATTGATGGAATATTAGAAACACCAGGAAACATAACAGCAGGAGAGGCCAAGAGAAGAGCAAAAGATGAATTGATGGAATATTAGAAACACCAGGAAACATAACAGCAGGAGAGGCCAAGAGAAGAGCAAAAGATGAATTGATGGAATATTAGAAACACCAGGAAACATAACAGCAGGAGAGGCCAAGAGAAGAGCAAAAGATGGATTGATGGAATATTAGAAACACCAGGAAACATAACAGCAGGAGAGGCCAAGAGAAGAGCAAAAGATGGATTGATGGAATATTAGAAACACCAGGAAACATAACAGCAGGAGAGGTCAAGAGAAGAGCAAAAGATGAATTGATGGAATATTAGAAACACCAGGAAACATAACAGCAGGAGAGGCCAAGAGAAGAGCAAAAAATGAATTGATGGAATATTAGAAACACCAGGAAACATAACAGCAGGAGAGGCCAAGAGAAGAGCAAAAGATGAATTGATGGAATATTAGAAACACCAGGAAACATAACAGCAGGAGAGGCCAAGAGAAGAGCAAAAGATGAATTGATGGAATATTAGAAACACCAGGAAACATAACAGCAGGAGAGGCCAAGAGAAGAGCAAAAGATGGATTGATGGAATATTAGAAACACCAGGAAACATAACAGCAGGAGAGGCCAAGAGAAGAGCAAAAGATGGATTGATGGAATATTAGAAGCACCAGGAAACATAACAGCAGGAAAGGTCAAGAGAAGAGCAAAAGATGAATTGATGGAATATTAGAAGCACCAGGAAACATAACAGCAGGAGAGGTCAAGAGAAGAGCAAAAGATGAATTGATGGAATATTAGAAACACCAGGAAACATAACAGCAGGAGAGGTCAAGAGAAGAGCAAAAGATGAATTGATGGAATATTAGAAACACCAGGAAACATAACAGCAGGGGAGGTCAAGAGAAGAGCAAAAGATGGATTGATGGAATATTAGAAACACCAGGAAACATAACAGCAGGAGAGGCCAAGAGAAGAGCAAAAGACCGCAGATTATATCTTCCCTAGACACTGAAAGGCAAGTGAGGAAATAAAGAAGAATGAGATGATCACAGAGACGTATCCCCCTCATGGACTGACACGCGATGTCTAAATCAACTCAACAACGAAGCATAAGCTGGTAATGGGAAAGTTTTGAGGGATGTCCTGTAATAAAAACCGTTATGAGAATATCATCTTATACAGAGTATATTCATTCGCACATTGTGCTACCAATGCCAGACATGATCACTTTTGATAACGTGACCATGTTTGACTATCCTTTCCACACAGAAGTTGTATATCGATGCACCGGAAGAGATTTCAGAGAAAAAATTGTTCAATGTATTAATAATCAATCTACATATTTATATTTATCGAACACATAACATATTATATATGTATTTTTAGATAATTAAACAAGGAATTAGATTTCACCAATACCAAGACGATACAAGACATGTAAAAAAGAATATGGTTTAATGACGATTCACACTAGTCAAATTGAGAGTGGCGTTCTATGCGGCGAAAGGTACGTGGTCGAAATCGGCATGCCGCATGGTGTGTCGAAACGGACGGAAATAGCATAAACGTGAGTTTGTTTCCACATGTGAGATGTCTGCGAAAAACTCTTGGAATAACTAGAAATAGAGAATCAGTGTTATAAGAGAAAGAGTGGGCAGTGAATCAATTCTAAGCTACATACAGAAACAACAAATAAACTGTCTGCCCATCTAGAAAGAATGCAGTGTGATTCCTTACCATAAAAGCATGTATTAAAAGAGGAGTAGGGAGAAGGGCAAGAGGCAGGCCAAGAGTAAAATGGACAGATAACACCAAAGAAACTAATGAAGCATCAGTTGAAAATGAGTGAAGCCGCTAAAAGAGTGAGAACCAGAACTTAGTATCTCCTTCGACACTCGAACGGGTACAAGGAGAAGTGAAGAAACTAAAAGAGAGAGAGAGGGGAATGGGAGAGGAAGCGAGAGGGAGAAAAGAAATAAATCAAGGAATATCTTACTTAGTGTCGTCGGAATACGTCGTAATCGAGAATTTTGGGTTATCATCAATGAGTTATTGAGTTTTTTTTGTGGGTTATCATCAATGAGTTATTGAGTTTTTTGGTGGGTTATCATCAATGAGTTATTGAGTTTTTTGGTGGGTTATCATCAATGAGTTATTGAGTTTTTTTTGTGGGTTATCATCAAAGAGTTATTGAGTTTTTTTTGTGGGTTATCATCAAAGAGTTATTGAGTTTTTTTTGTGGGTTATCATCAATGAGTTATTGAGTTTTTTTTGTGGGTTATCATCAAAGAGTTATTGAGTTTTTTTTGTGGGTTATCATCAATGAGTTATTGAGTTTTTTGGTGGGTTATCATCAATGAGTTATTGAGTTTTTTTGTTTGGGTTATCATTATTGAGGATGTGTCCTCTCACCACTCCTCTTCATCATATATATGGACAAAATAAATCAGGAAACAACCAACAATAAGGAAACAGTAAAATAACAACATAGAGGTAGAAAACTCCAACATCAACGAGCTACTCTTCGCAGATGACCAATGCCTAATATATGAGGATGAAAACCTGCTACAACAGCATTTAACATCTCTAGATAAAATTTGTACAAACTACAGTATGAAAATGAACACAGCAAAAACTGAGGCTATAAGAATAAGCAAATTAAGACACCCATTAAACATCAAGATCAAAGATAAAGAAATAAAACAAGTAGAGGAATTCAAGTATTTAGGCACAATGTTCACAGAAGATGGAAAACTAGACAGAGAAATTGACATGAGAATACAAAAAGCAAATGCTGTCACATACCAGCTTTCACCATTGCTAAGACATCCAAACATTTCTATGCCAGCTAAACAACAAATGATAAATAGCATCTTCATACCAACTTTGTGCTATGAAAGTCAAACATTTACCCTTTCTAAATCACATTTAAGAAAGATCAATACATGTGAGATGCAATGCTTGAGAAAAGTAACAAACAACACAAGAAGAGATAGAATACCAAATGAAACCATAAGAAAAATGGTAGGAACAAAACCCTGCCAAGAATATATAGAACAACAACTTAAATGGTTTGGCCACCTGGTCAGAATGAATCCTCACCAATCACCATCAAGGGCGTTCTTCTCGAGAATGCATGGAAAAAGACCAAGAGGAAGACCCAGAAGAAGATGGATAGATGCAGTGACAGAGACATGTAACAACATAGGAAAGTCACTAATTCAGACAGTTCGAGCAGCTCAAGAACGACAAATGATATAAACCACGACACCTTTTAGGTATCAGTGAAAAGAGAAAAGAAAAAGATGAAGATCATTATTGAGTTTGTTGTGGGTTATCATCATTGAGTTATTAGTTATTCGTGGGTTATCATTGAGTTACTTGTGGGTTATTATTATTGTGTTATTTGTTGGTTATCATTATTGAATTATTGAGTTATTTGTGTGTTATCATCATTGAGTTATTGAGCTTTTTAAATAGGTTATCATCCGTCCCGTGAATGACTTATGCTCGCACTAAACCTCTCGCTTCTGGTTGTACCCATCTTTACTCCCATCTTTACTCCCATCTTTACTCCCATCTTTACTCCCATCTTTACTCCCATCTTCACTCCCATCTTTACTCCCATCTTTACTCCCATCTTTACTCCCATCTTTACTCCCATCTTTACTCCCATCTTTACTCCCATCTTTACTCCCATCTCTTTTATCCAAATCAGAAACGAGATCTCATGTTTGTCAAGTCCTGTGCCCTTCCTGCATCTCGAATGGCATTAATGACGTCCACCTGATCCATCCTTTAAATGTCTTCGACGACAGCATACCTAGCCAGCCTATCCGCTCAAATGGACAATTGTTTCCTTTAGTTGAGTTGATCATCATCATTTTACAACGGACGAACCCATAGTGCATAGATGCCCTCTCAGCACGTTCTACATTATGCATCACGCCTGTTACACGTCAATGTAATGTATACACATCGCAGTTCAGGTGAAAAACATGCACCTAGCATCCTGTACTGGTCTCTTACGTCATGTGTGGCAAGTGACACTGGCTCGTTTCTGGCTTTCGTCTTCACCCCCGACTGTTCAGGGCCACATCACCACATGGGAACCTAATTGAGAATGAAAAGAGTGAAACTCTAGTAGGAAATACTCGTTACTCGAGTAGGAAATACTAGTTTTCTAGTATGAAATGCTAATTACTCTGGTAACAAATGCTCGTTACTCCAGTAGTATATACTCGTTACCCGACAGTTAATACTCGTTACTCTGGTAGGAAATCATTACCTTAAAAACTGTGTGCCGAAGATATAAGACATACAATTTATGGTCACTAACACCATATTCCCTATACGCCACATGGCGTGACGGGGGTACTTTACTTTTTTTTTACTGGTAGGAAATGCTAATTAGTAAGTAAAATGTAAAGAGCCCCCATCACGCCAAGTGGCGTATAGGGAATATGGTGTTAGTGACCATAAATTTTACAGAACTTCACACATGATTTTTGGAGTAATGTGGTCGGTATTACGCCCGTGCCGCTTTATTTTCCCAGAAAAAAACCCGGTACCCATTAAAGGCTGGGTGAACCCGGAAGTCGTCGGTTGGGATCGAACCCTACCTCTTGTCCTTTGTATCCCATTATACTAACCACTGAGCTATCACGGCTCGAAATGCTCTGGTAAAATAATACTCATTACCTCAATGGTAAATACTCTTTACTCCTGTAGTAAATGTTCGTTACTCCGTTAGGAAATTCTCGTTATTCTGAAAAAAGACAAATATTTTATTCCTAGAAAAGACAACTGTGGCAACAGTCAACCGCTGCCGTGCAGAGAGGTCAAGTGACACTAAAAACTGTGGAGGAAGTCCCGAACAAATGCGTTCTGAAAATGGATACACCGGGCGAAAATGTGATAGCCAATTAACTTGCAAAGAAAATTAAGAGTCAATAAATCGTTGACATTCATCGTCAATATTTTCAATTTTTCTCTCGCTACCTACCTACCTACCTACCTACCTACCTACCTACCTACCTACCTACCTACCTACCTACCTACCTACCTACCTACCTACCTATCTACATACCTAAACCTAACTACCTACCTACCTACCAACATACCTACCAACCTACTGACCTACCTACCTACCTACCTACCTACCAACCTTACATATCTATCTATCTATCTATCTATCTATCTATCTATCTATCTATCTATCTATCTATCTATCTATCTATCTATCTATCTATCTATCTATCTATCTATCTATCTATCTATCTATCTATCTATCTATCTATCTATCTATCTATCTATCTATCTATCTATCTATCTATCTATCTATCTATCTATCTATCTATCTATCTATCTATCTATCTATCTATCTATCTATCTATCTATCTATCTATCTATCTATCTCTCTATCTATCTATCTATCTATCTATCTATCTATCTATCTATCTATCTATCTATCTATCTATCTATCTATCTATCTATCTATCTATCTATCTATCTATCTATCTATCTATCTATCTATCTATCTATCTATCTATCTATCTATCTATCTATCTATCTATCTATCTATCTATCTATCTATCTATCTATCTATCTATCTATCTATCTATCTATCTATCTATCTATCTATCTATCTATCTATCTATCTATCTATCTATCTATCTATCTATCTATCTATCTATCTATCTATCTATCTATCTATCTATCTATCTATCTATCTATCTATCTATCTATCTATCTATCTATCTATCTATCTATCTATCTATCTATCTATCTATCTATCTAATCTATCTATCTAATCTATCTATCTATCTATCTATCTATCTATCTATCTATCTATCTATCTATCTATCTATCTATCTATCTATCTATCTATCTATCTATCTATCTATCTATCTATCTATCTATCTATCTATCTATCTATCTATCTATCTATCTATCTATCTATCTATCTATCTATCTATCTATCTATCTATCTATCTATCTATCTATCTATCTATCTATCTATCTATCTATCTATCTATCTATCTATCTATCTATCTATCTATCTATCTATCTATCTATCTATCTATCTATCTATCTAACTGTCTGTCTGTCCATCTGCCCCTCCGTCCGTCCGTGTCATCTTGTGTTTTGTACCTTATGATGACGTGTTGCCGAAACGTCGTAATTTATCTTTTTTTCCTATTAATTTAGATGCGTTATACCGTTTGTGTTTATTGTACATGATCTCTACAGATCCTCTCGTACCCCGGCTCAATATTTAATATTTTATATTTGTGCTTATTTTAACGGATCATAAACCTGGACTACCTATGCAGGGCAAGAGAATAGGTTGAACAGTTGTCATGTACGTTGTTTTCTAAAGATAATGAACATCAAATGGCAGGACAAGGTAACCAACTCTAATGTCTTACAAAGAGTCACAATATCATCCATCGTGGCAACACCTAGGAGTCGGTAGACTGAGGTATCTTGGTTATGTAAGAAGAACAGAGAACAATCGTATCCCCCAACAAATATCGTATAGCGAATTTAGGCTTAACTTAAGAAACCAGTACACCAGTGCTGAGATATAAGGATGTTGGTAGGACTTCCTTAAGTGGATTTTCTATCAGTGAAAGAAACTGGGAGATCTGGCTGCAGGCCGCAGCTGAACCAAAATAAGATAAATCGGCACAGCAACATTCTAGGAAGCGTTGATATCAAATTCAGAAGACATACGACGCAAGAGGACGGAGACGAGGCCAGGCACAACGAATACCTCTTGTTCATTCTGCGGTCTGATCTGTCTATCCAATATTGGCAGATTCAGCCACAGGAGAAGCCTTTGAGGAAAACAGCACCCAGCATAAGACACGACGATTTTACCAAACTGCTGACTTATGATTGCTTGCTACCAACTGTCTGTCAAGACGCCTAAGGTTATACATGTCTACACATTTCAAAGCTTGAAAATATTGATTTTACTCCTTGTCGACCTTAATGGGTTGCCTTTATCTTTCTATGTAATTTAATTTCTCTACCGACGTATCATTTTATTATTGATTTCTCTGTTGCGATGACACGACGTCTCATTTTTCTCATGTTTGTTTCTCAGCCATTTATTTTGTTTGTTTCTCAGCCATTTATTTTGTTTGTTTCTCAGCCATTTATTTTGTTTGTTTCTCAGCCATTTATTTTGTTTGTTTCTCAGCCATTTATTTTGTTTGTTTCTCAGCCATTTATTTTGTTTGTTTCTCAGCCATTTATTTTGTTTGTTTCTCGGCCATTTATTTTGTTTGTTTCTCAGCCATTTATTTTGTTTGTTTCTCAGCCATTTATTTTGTTTGTTTCTCAGCCATTTATTTTATTTGTTTCTCAGCCATTTATTTTGTTTGTTTCTCAGCCATTTATTTTGTTTGTTTCTCAGCCATTTATTTTGTTTGTTTCTCAGCCATTTATTTTGTTTGTTTCTCAGCCATTTATTTTGTTTGTTTCTCAGCCATTTATTTACGAAGATTATCGCCCAAATTGTGAACACCGAAAAAATAAATATAAACGTCTTTCAAAAATGGGGAGAGAGAGAGAGAGGTGCTTGATGTAGTGGATATAGAACTGTATTGATTAGTTCCCAAACTTGGGTGACAGAAGACACTTTCCAATAGCATAAATCAAAGTAATAATTTTGGGTGCCTTGTCGAAAGGTCAAGGTAAAGTACAAGACTTGAATGGGCGTTTTAGCACGCGAGCTTCCAACCATATGTGCTCGGCCCCCTAGCCAGAAGTGTTCGGAGACTTCTAGATAGTGTCGATTCAAGCATCGAAACTCACGATGCGAGGCGATATTCCTCACCTTCCCAGGGTAAAACCCTGGTGCCCATTTCTGCCAACGGCTGGGTCGACCGTGGGGGTATTTTTTTTCCAACCATGAGTACAATTCACACCGCTCTCAGCGGGAATCGAACACAGCACTCGCAGGTACTGTACATTAACACCCTTGGTAACTGACTCGCAAAGTATTGTACAGAATATTGACAGACAGTGTCTGCGACAGGGGTGGTTGCAGATCTTTGATGTCTTTAAAATGAGCGCGTTAACCTGGATGTAGTGTCAAGGGGCATGCCGGTGTACATGGCAATTAAATAGCCGAAAAGCTCGCTGGAAGCTCTGCCACTGAGCGTGGCCGGACTCTGGATAAAGAAAACATCAATAAGACTGTTCCTTATTCCTTGAGAGAAGAGGAGGAGATTTGGTGGGAGAAAGGAGTATCTATTGACTGAGAAGTCTAAAGGTGGAAAAGGGCTCTGGTCTACCTGGGAAAAGCCGGGTCTTAGCGGGAAAAGCCGGGTCTTAGCGGGAAAAGCCGGGTCTTAGCGGGAAAAGCCGGGTCTTAGCGGGAAAAGCCGTGCTTAGCGGGAAAAGCCGGGTCTTAGCGGGAAAAGCCGGGTCTTAGCAGGAAAAGCCGATCTATCTACACGTTACAGGACTAATTAATTTGCATACGCTTCGAGAAATGTTGGAACGAGTAGTGGAGCGGATTTGGGGATTCTCCGACTGCATTGAAACTGTTTACATGAATATAATAGAATAGAATAATACGTTAACACTCACAAACAACAGCCGTAATGTATAGACACCATCAGACAAGTGGAAGATCAGCAGAGAGGCGCGATAGGCGTGTCATAACATTAAGTGCTAAGCACACAATCACGCCCACACACACCACAGACACAATTTTCTTCATCTCTCGCACAATGAACGGACTCGTGTTCAAATTTCTTCATCTCTCGCACAATGAACGGACTCGTGTTCAAATTTCTTCATCCATGTCAGAATTATAGAAGCCGCGACAGCTCAGTGGTTAGTGAACTGGACTACAACGGACAAGAGGTAGAGTTCGATCCCTACCGACGGCATCCGGTTCACCCAGCCTTTAATGGGTACCGGATATTTTTTCTGGGAAAGTAAAGAGGCGCGGGCGAAATACCGACCACATTACCCCAAAAATCATGTGCCGAAGGTCTGTAACATTTATGGTCACTAACACCATATCCCCTATACGCCACTTGCCGTGATGGGGGTACTTTATTTTTTTCCCCTTTAGTTGTTAAATTAATTTTCGAATCATCATCATCGTGATCACCATCGTCTTATGTTATCACAACGAGAAGGAATATGTTCCTACCTTCACCAGTTGTGTAACTTGAGATCGTGTCATGTTTAATTGAAAAGGTGTTATGTTGAATTTACTCGGAGTCTCTTTCCATCCGTCCATATTCCCACCAACACCATAACACCATATACCCTATACGCTACGTGGCGTGACGGGGATACTTTACCTTTTTTAACTTATATTTTATTTATTGAATTATTTAGTGTGTGCGTCTCCTTCAGCTTAATGTCAGCGAACATGAAATGTCTACAATGGTAGTTCTCTCTTGTTACAAAACATATTTATTTTGTCGGAAACTTATCTAAACAGAAATGGAACAAAATTCCCAGAGGACAAACGGGACCAGGAAGTTGGTTACAGACCATTTCCGTCAACTGTCAGTTTCTTAGACTTCGCTGAACACAATCGTTCATCTCAACATTATCATGACATTGTAGGGCACATCCCTGTAATGTGAAAGTGTGTAACGATGTTGTGAGAATATATTACATCCAACCACTTCTTAAAATTCTTCTTCCTCTTTCCTTCCTCATTTGCCTTTCAGCGTCGAGGGCAGATATAATTTGCGGTCGTTTGCTCTTTTGTTGGCCTCTCCTGCTGATATGTTTTCTAATGTTTCTAATATTCCATCAGTCAATTTTTTTCATGGTCGGCCCTTGATTCTGATGTTCTCGTAAAGTTTACTCATTGTGTAGTGATTTGGTATGTCTGTCTTATTTGTGGGTAAACCATTTTATCTGTTGTTTCTTTATGCATTCTACGACGGGAATTATACCTTGCGTTTGTCTCAGTTTTTTTTTTCAGCTTATCTCTCACGCTGTTTCATGTCATTCGTTTAACATATTCATCTCGGTCATGATTATTTTTCTTATTGTTCTTGAGTCTGGCATCCAAGTCTTAAAATTCATATTTTGTAAAAAGTTAATCCAATCTATAACTCCACACAACATGTGTTTGTTTTTGTTCAATTTGTTACTTCGCTGTTTTTGTTGTCAATTGTCGTATTTGAGAATGCATGCTTGCTTGTATTAACTAAAGGAATGCATCCCTTCGGCATGCACCCTTAAAAGGACGTTAGGGGGAATGGTTGGTCTCGAGGCAAGACGTTGGCCTCAAGACAGAGAGGTTGTGGGTTCAAATTCCAGCTGGACCAGGTGAAATTTTTATTTATGATTTCTCTCTGCGGCAACCACTCCTGGTCTCAGCAGCGAGACCCGGCTTGAAACGTTAATTACTCATGGACGGAAAAAAAATATGAGTACCTCCGAAGACGGAGTTATCTGTCTATGCGGCGAGGGACCCCTGTGCACACGGCTGCCAGGGAAAAACGGATTAACACACAAAATTCAGTTCCTAGTCTCTAGGGACTTCGTCAGAGGTAAAAGCTGGCGAACGCAAAGCAAAAAATAAATAAATAAATAAATAAAGGACGTTAAGTGGTCGTGTATGTGTTGTGTTGCGGTTTGCAGTGAAACAGCGACATTTGAGCCTTTCGGTTCATCACATCCGACTTCTGTACTAATTATGTAAAAAAAAAAAGTGAAAACTAAATAACACACATAAAGGTGGTGGTATAACCCCACTAGGGGTGCTACCGTTAGCTTCTACTCCGAAATAGATAATGTGGTTGGTTGCAATTGCTTTCATTATTTCTCGAATTCTGATGGATCTTATCTGTCATTGATGTGCACTAACACTTATAGATATACAGCTTTAACAAGAATTGTTGGGACTAGACATTTCTTGCAACTCGTAATTCGTTAACTAGCCTTCAAAGACCATCTAGAACTGCCGAGACTAGGAGACGTAGACCATCTATCTATCTATCTATCTATCTATCTATCTATCTATCTATCTATCTATCTATCTATCTATCTATCTATCTATCTATCTATCTATCTATCTATCTATCTATCTATCTATCTATCTATCTATCTATCTATCTATCTATCTATCTATCTATCTATCTATCTATCTATCTATCTATCTATCTATCTATCTATCTATCTATCTATCTGTCTGTCTGTCTGTCTGTCTGTCTGTCTGTCTGTCTGTCTGCCTGCCTGCCTGCCTGCCTGCCTGCCTGCCTGCCTGCCTGCCTGCCTGCCTGCCTGCCTGCCTGCCTACCTGACTGCCTGCCTGCCTGCCTGCCTGCCTGCCTGCCTGCCTGCCTGCCTGCCTGCCTACCTGACTGCCTGCCTGCCTGCCTGCCTGTCTATCTATCTAATCTCTCTGTCTGCCTTCTTCCTTACCTACCTGCCTGCCTCGTATAATCCTTCGAGTGTCGACGGAGATGCAATGCTCAACTTCTTGTTTCATATTTGCAAATCTTTGGCTAGATGGAAGTCCAAAAAAAATTCGGACATTTCGAGTGGAGTAAAACCGGTGTGCGTTTTATTACCGTTTTTTTGTTTATAACTGACATGCAGAAATGGCGGAGGCGTAGAATTGTAATGTCTGCGAACTGCTTTCTACAGATGGCCAGGTCTTGATAGCAGATCCAGCTTCGGAGAGCGCAACATCAATACACGTCCATGAATCAGGAATGTCAAACAAAAGACATAAACATCGATACTGAAAGAACATAAGTCATGGGAAGTGGGAGGGTTAAGGGGCATTAAATATAACTGCAGTGTGCCAAGATGTAAACAGACATTAATCATAACTAATGTGCCAAGATTTAAATAGACAATAATCATAACTAATGTACCAAGATTTAAATAGACATTCATCATAACTAATGTGCCAATGTATAAATAGGCAATAAACATAATTAATGTGCCAAGATATAAAAAAGACATTAAACATAAATAATGTGCCAAGATATAAAAATACATTAAACATAACTAATGTGCTAAGATATAAATAGATATTAAACATAACTAATGTGCCAAGATATAAACAAACATTAAACAAAACTAATGTGACAAGTTATAAATAGAACCTAAGTCCAAATAATGTGTCAAGATATACAAAATAGTTAACAGAACTCAAATATCAAGTTACAATAATCTTCTACGATTACAAAACAAGGATCGCAACAAGGCAAGGCAAATACTCTAACACTTAACACTGTTTCAACAACATAGAACAAGGTCCAACATTACGATGAACAGTGGTTACAAAGAATTTTCATTTCCAGCTTATACTATCAATGCAAACAATGGTCACTTGCGAAATTAAAAAGTGAAAATTAGTTACCGCAAAAAAGGAGATGTTTAATGGAGATGGAGTGACTAATATAAAATATGATGCAGTGACTAATAGAAAAGATGATAGAGTGCCTAATATAAAAGATTATAGAGTGACAAATATAAAAGAAGATGGAGTGACTAATATAAAAGATGATAGAGTACCTAATATAAAAGATTATAGAGTGACAAATATAATAGAAGATGGAGTGACTAATATAAAAGATGATAGAGTGACTAATATAAAAGAAGATGGAGTGACTAATATAAAAGATGATACAGTGACTAATATAAAAGAAGATAGAGTGACTAATATAAAAGAAGATGGAGTGACTAATATAAAAGAAAATAGAGTGACTAATATAAAAGAATATGGAGTGACTAATATAAAAGAAGATAGAGTGACTAATATAAAAGATGATAGAGTGACTAATATAAAAAAGATGGAGTGACTAATATAAAAGATGATAGAGTGACTAATATAAAGGAAGATAGAGTGACTAATATAAAAGAAGATAGACTAATATAAAAGAAGATAGACTAATATCAAAGAAGATAGAGTTACTAATATAAAAGAAGATGGAGTGACTAATATAAAAGATGATAGAGTGACTAATATAAAAGATGATAGAGTGACTAATATAAAAGATGATAGAGTGACAAATATTAAAAGAAGATGGAGTGACTAATACAAAAGATGATAGAGTGACTAATATAAAAGAAGATTGAGTGAATAATATAAAAGATGATAAAGTGACAAATATAATAGATGACAGAGTGACTAATATAAAAGATGATACAGTGACTAATATAAAAGAAGATTGAGTAACTAATATAAAAGAAGATAAAGTGACTAATATAAAAGAAGTTGGAGTGACTAATATAAAAGAAAATAGAGTGACTAATATAAAAGAAGATAAAGGGACTAATATAAAAGAGGATGGAGTGACTAATATAAAACATGATAGAGTGACTAATATAAATGAAGATAAAGTGTCTAATATAAAAGATGATAGAGTGACTAATATAAAGGAAGATAGATTGACTAATATAAAAGAAGATAGACTAATATAAAAGAAGATAGACTAATATAAAAGAAGATAGACTAATATAAAAGAAAATAGAGTTACTATTATAAAAGAAGATGGAGTGACTAATACAAAAGAGGATAGAGTAACTAATATAAAAGAAGGAGTGACTAATATAAAAGATGATAAAGTGACAAATATAATAGATGATAGAGTGACTAATATAAAAGATGATAGAGTGACTAATATAAAAGATTATAGAGTGACAAATATAAAAGAAGATTGAGTAGATAATATAAACGAAGATAAAGTGACTAATATAAAAGAAGATAGAGTGTCTAATATAAAAGAAGATGGAGTGACTAATATAAAACATGATAGAGTGACTAATATAAAAGATGATAGAGTGACTAATATAAAAGATGATAGAGTGACAAATATTAAAAGAAGATGGAGTGACTAATACAAAAGATGATAGAGTGACTAATATAAAAGAAGATTGAGTGAATAATATAAAAGATGATAAAGTGACAAATATAATAGATGACAGAGTGACTAATATAAAAGATGATACAGTGACTAATATAAAAGAAGATTGAGTAACTAATATAAAAGAAGATAAAGTGACTAATATAAAAGAAGTTGGAGTGACTAATATAAAAGAAAATAGAGTGACTAATATAAAAGAAGATAAAGGGACTAATATAAAAGAAGATGGAGTGACTAATATAAAACATGATAGAGTGACTAATATAAATGAAGATAAAGTGTCTAATATAAAAGATGATAGAGTGACTAATATAAAGGAAGATAGATTGACTAATATAAAAGAAGATAGACTAATATAAAAGAAGATAGACTAATATAAAAGAAGATAGACTAATATAAAAGAAGATAGAGTTACTATTATAAAAGAAGATGGAGTGACTAATACAAAAGAGGATAGAGTAACTAATATAAAAGAAGGAGTGACTAATATAAAAGATGATAAAGTGACAAATATAATAGATGATAGAGTGACTAATATAAAAGATGATAGAGTGACTAATATAAAAGATTATAGAGTGACAAATATAAAAGAAGATTGAGTAAATAATATAAACGAAGATAAAGTGACTAATATAAAAGAAGATAGAGTGTCTAATATAAAAGAAGATGGAGTGACTAATATAAAACATGATAGAGTGACTAATATAAATGAAGATAAAGTGTCTAATATAAAAGAAGATAGAGTGACTAATATAAAAGAAGATAGAGTGACTAATATAAAGGAAGATAGATTGACTAATATAATTGAAGATAGACTAATATAGAAGAAGATAGAGTGACTGATTTAAAAGAAGATAGAGTGCCTAATATAAAAGAAGATAGAGTGAATAATGTAAAAGAAGATAGCGTGACTAATATAAAAGAAGATAGAGTGAGTAATTATAAAAGAAGATAGAGTGACTAATATAAAAGAAGATAGAGTGACTGATCTAAAGGAAGATAGAGTGACTAATATAAAAGAAGATAGAGTGACTAATATAAAAGAAGATTGATTGACTAATGTAAAAGAAGATAGAATGACTAATATAAAAGAAGATAGAGTGACTAATATAAAAGAAAATAGAGTGATTAATATAAAAGAAGATAGAGTGACTAATATAGAAGAAGATAGAGTGACTAATATAAAAGAAAATAGAGTCTTCGTCTTCTTCTTCTTCTTTCCTTCCTCGTCTGCCTTTCAGCGTCGAGTGGAGATATAGTTTGCGGTCTTTTGCTCTTCTGTTCGCCTCTGCTGCTGTTATGTTTCCTAGTGCTTCTAATATTCCATCGACCCATCTTTTTTGTGGTCGACCCTTGGGTCTGGTGTTCTCACAACGTTTGTTGAAAGCTGGTTGTGTTGTGTTTTGTTCTTTCTGCCTCGTCACGTGGCCAAACCATTTTATCTGTTGTTTCCTTATATATTCTATCGCGGGGGCTATTCCTAGCTTTTTCTCAGTTCTTCATTTCTGATCTTATCTCTCAGACTGTTTCCTGTCATTCGTCTAACACATTTCATCTCTGTAGAGGTTATTTTTCTTATTGTTCTTACATCTAGGGTCCAGGTCTGGCATTGGTAGCACAACGTTGGGATGAAGATTGTATTGTATAGTATTCGTTTTGCCTCCAGAGTTATTTCCTTGTTGGACAATAGTGGTGATAACTGTCCGATGATTTGACAAGCTTTGCTGCATCTTGATTCTATCTCTGCTGTTTGAGAATTATCGTTTGTCATTAGACTTCCAAGGTATTTGAATTCCTCTACTTGTTTTAGTTGTCTGCCTTCTATAGTTATGTTGATGTTCTGTTTATTTTTGGCGACGTTCATGACTTCTGTTTTGTGCCTGAGATGTTGAGTTTGTTTAAGTGTTCTTGTAGGTCTTCTATTGTTTCATGTATTAGTGCCTGGTCGTCTGCAAATAAAAGCTCGTTGATCTCCTCTGTCTCTGATGGGTTGGCTAGCTTGCATATGGTCCATGTATGTAATAAAAAGTAGGGGGGATAGTACGCACCCCTGTCTTACACCTGATCTAACTTCGAAGTGGTCTGTGTAGCCTGCTGCAGTTCTGACCCTGCAGCTGCTGTTGACGTAGAGGCTTTTAATAAGGTCGGTTAGGTGGAAAATAGAGTGACTAATATAAAAGAATATAGAGTGACTAATATAAAAGATGATAGAGTGCCTAATATAAAAGAAGATAGAGTGAGTAATATAAAAGAAGACAGAGTGACTAATATAAAAGAAAATAGAGTGACTAATATAAAAGAACATAGAGTGAGTAATATAAAAGAAGATAGAGTGAGTAATATAAAAGAAAATAGAGTGACTAATATAAAAGAAGATAGAGTGACTAATATAAAAGAAAATAGAGTGACTAATATAAAAGAAGATAGATTGACTAATATAAAAGAAGATAGAGTGACTAATATAAAAGAAGATAGAGTGACTAATATAAAAGAAGATAGAGTGAAAAGCATATAAAAGAAGATAGAGTGACTAATATAAAAGAAGATAGAGTGACTACTATAAAAGAAGATAGATTGACTAATATAAAAGAAGATAGAGTGACTAATATAAAAGAAGATAGAGTGACTAATATAAAAGAAGATAGAGCGACTAATATAAAAGAAAATAGAGTGAATAATATAAAAGACATATATAGATATAGATGAAAGAAGATCTAGTGAGTGAAATAAAAGAAGATCTAGTGACTGAAATAAAAGATCTAGTGACTGAAATAAAAGAAGATCTAGTGACTGAAATAAAAGAAGATCTAGTGACTGAAATAAAAGAAGATCTAGTGACTGAAATAAAAGATCTAGTGACTGAAATAAAAGAAGATATAGTGACTGAAATAAAAGAAGATCTAGTGACTGAAATAAAAGAAGAT
The DNA here is from genome assembly GCA_032433765.1 of Megaustenia siamemsis. Taxonomy (NCBI): domain Eukaryota; kingdom Metazoa; phylum Mollusca; class Gastropoda; order Stylommatophora; family Ariophantidae; genus Megaustenia; species Megaustenia siamemsis. The sequence continues at coordinate 11,964,087 of JAVIAB010000156.1, read as the reverse complement.
CTAGTGACTGAAATAAAAGATCTAGTGACTGAAATAAAAGAAGATCTAGTGACTGAAATAAAAGAAGATCTGGTGACTGAAATAAAAGAAGATCTAGTGACTGAAATAAAAGAAGATCTAGTGACTTAAATAAAATAAGATCTAGTGATTGAAATAAAAGAAGATCTAGTGACTGAAATAAAAGAACATCTAGTGACTGAAATAAAAGAAGATCTAGTGACTGAAATAAAGGAAGATCTGGTGACTGAAATAAAAGAAGATCTAGTGACTGAAATAAAAGAAGATCTAGTGACTGAAATAAAAGAAGATCTAGTGACTGAAATAAAAGAACATCTAGTGACTGAAATAAAAGAACATCTAGTGACTGAAATAAAAGAAGATCTAGTGACTGAAATAAAAGAAGATCTAGTGATTGAAATAAAAGAAGATCTAGTGACTGAAATAAAAGAACATCTAGTGACTGAAATAAAAGAAGATCTAGTGACTGAAATAAAAGAAGATCTAGTGACTGAAATGAAAGAAGATCTAGTGACTGAAATAAAAGAAGATCTAGTGACTGAAATAAAAGAAGATCTAATGACTGAAATAAAAGAAGATCTAGTGACTGAAATAAAAGAACATCTAGTGACTGAAATAAAAGAAGATCTAATGACTGAAATAAAAGAAGATCTAGTGACTGAAGGAATTGAAGTCAACGGTCACAACATAAATAATTTGCGATATGCGGATGACACAGTCTTAATAGCAGAGACAGAGTACGAACTACAAGAAATGATAGACATAATAGTAAAAGAAAGCAACAAGAAAGGTCTCAGTCTGAATAGTAAGAAAACAGTAGTAATGGTTATATCGAAGAAACAATCATCACCATCATGCAGCATAAAAATAAACGAGACAAATCTAAAACAAGTGCAAAGTTTCAAATACTTGAGCACAATAATTACATCAGATGGGAGATGCAACACAGAAATAAAAAGCAGAATAGCTCAGGCCAAAATAGCATTTAAGAAAATGAAAAATATCTTATGCAACAAATCTATGTCAATAAAAATGAGAAAGAGAGTTCATCAGTGCTATATAGAACCAATTCTGACCTATGGAAGCGAATCATGGACAGTAGACAAACAAATGAAAAGACGGTTAGAGGCCACAGAGATGGGATTTCTCAGAAAAATGTTGAAAGTTCCCTGGACAGCTAAAAAGACCAATGAGGAAGTTCTCAAAGAGGCCAACACAAAAAGGGAGCTCTTAAAAAACGTCAGAAAGAAGCAATCAACATTATTTGGGCACATCATGAGAAGAGGAAAGTTGGAATACTTGTTTACAACTGGCAAAATAAAAGGAAAGAGAGATCGCGGACGACAAATAGAGAAAATACTGGATAGCTTGGTGTCATGGCATGGAAAACAGTCAACAACAGAACTGATACGATGCAATGTAGATAGAAGATTGTGGAGGGACATGATCGCCTACGCCAACCGACTGGGTACATGATGATGATGATGAGTGACTGAAATGAAAGAAGATCTAGTGACTGAAAAAAAGTAGATCTAGTGACTGAAATAAAAGAAGATCTAGTGACTGTAATAAAAGAAGATCTAGTGACTGAAATAAAAGAAGATCTAGTGACTGAAATAAAAGAAGATCTAGTGACTGAAATAAAAGAAGATCTAGTGACTGAAATAAAAGAAGATCTAGTGACTGAAATAAAAGAAGATCTAGTGACTGTAATAAAAGAAGATCTAGTGACTGAAATAAAAGAAGATCTAGTGACTGTAATAAAAGAAGATCTAGTGAGTGAAATAAAAGAAGATCTAGTGACTGAAATAAAAGAAGATCTATTTACTGAAATGAAATAAGATCTAGTGACTGAAATAAAAGAACATCAAGTGACTGAAATAAAAGAAGATCTTGTGACTGAAATGAAAGAAGATCTGGTGACTGAAATAAAAGAAGATCTAGTGACTGAAATGAAAGAAGATCTAGTGACTGAAATGAAAGAAGATCTAGTGACTGAAATAAAAGAAGATCTAGTGACTGAAATGAAAGAAGATCTAGTGACTGAAATAAAAGAAGATCTAGTGACTGAAATGAAAGAAGATCTAGTGACTGAAATAAAATAAGATCTAGTGACTGAAATGAAAGAAATTAGAAATTAACCCTGACGACAAACAGATAACATATAATCAGTATTGAACACCACAGTGAGGCTTCGTTCCAGGCGTGACTAATATAAAGAGGAGTGAGGCGCACAATTTGAGACAGATCAATAGCATGGTGGAATGTGGGTACAGGGGAGAGACACAATCATATAATACTGTCAGAGAAACTATCAGAGTCACTTTCCTAGATACTGTCGAAGATCAGAGTAAGTATCAATTAAATTATCAGCGATATTATCGAATGAATTATCAATTAAATTAATAGAGAAACTATCAGAGTCATTACCAAAGATAGTGTCAAAGATACTATCAGAGTCATTATCAGAGATACAGTCAAAGATACTATCAGAGTCATTACCAAAGATAGTGTCAAAGATACTATCAGAGTCATTACCAAAGATAGTGTCAAAGATACTATCAGAGTCATTATCAGAGATACAGTCAAAGATACTACCTGAGTCATTATAAGAAATAGTGTCAAAGATATTATAAGAGTCACTGTCAAAGATACTGTCAAAAATACTACAAGAATCACTGTCAGAGATACTGTCAAAGATACTATCAGTCTCTGTTAGAGATACTGTAAAAGATACTATCAGAGTCTCTATTGGAAATACCGTCAATATACTATCAGAGTCATTATCAGAGATACAGTCAAAGATACTATCTGAGTCATTATCAGAAATAATGTCAAAGATATTATAAGAGTCACTGTCAAATATATATTGTCAGAAATACTATAAGAGTCACTGTCAGAGATACTGTCAAAGATACTATCAGAGTCTCTGTCAGAGAAACTGTAAAAGATACCTTCAGAGTATTTATCAGAAATACTGTCAAAGATACTATCAGAATCATTATCAGAAATACTGTCAAAGATACAATCACAATAAATTATCAGAAATACTGTCAAAAATACTATAAGAGTCACTGTCAGAGATACTGTAAAAAAGGTACTACCAGAGTCATTATCAGAGATACTGTCAAAGATACTATAAGAGTCACTATCGGAGAAGCTATCAAATATACTATCAGAGTCAATACCGGAGAAGCTATCAAAGATACTATCAGTCACTATCAGAGATACTGTAAAAGATAATATTAGAGTAACTTTGAGAGGAACTGCCAAATACACTATCAGAGAAATTATGAGAATAACTAACAGAGACCTTGTTAGAGTCTCCATCAGAGATACTATCAGAGACCTTGTTAGAGTCTCCATCAGAGATACTATCAGAGACCTTGTTAGAGTCTCCATCAGAGATACTATCAGAGACCTTGTTAGAGTCTCCATCAGAGATACTATCAGAGACCTTGTTAGAGTCTCCATCAGAGATACTATCAGAGACCATGTTAGAGTCTCCATCAGAGATACTGTCAGAGACCTTGTTAGAGTCTCCATCAGAGATACTATCAGAGACCTTGTTAGAGTCTCCATCAGAGATACTATCAGAGACCTTGTTAGAGTCTCCATCAGAGATACTATCAGAGACCATGTTAGAGTCTCCATCAGAGATACTATCAAAGACCTTGTTAGAGTCTCCATCAGAGATACTATCAGAGACCTTGTTAGAGTCTCCATCAGAGATACTATCAGAGACCTTGTTAGAGTCTCCATCAGAGATACTATCAGAGACCTTGTTAGAGTCTCCATCAGAGATACTATCAGAGACCTTGTTAGCGTCTCCATCAGAGATACTATCAGAGACCATGTTAGAGTCTCCATCAGAGATACTATCAGAGACCTTGTTAGAGTCTCCATCAGAGATACTATCAGAGACCTTGTTAGAGTCTCCATCAGAGATACTATCAGAGACCATGTTAGAGTCTCCATCAGAGATACTATCAGAGACCATGTTAGAGTCTCCATCAGAGATACTATCAGAGACCATGTTAGAGTCTCCATCAGAGATACTATCAGAGACAACATAATCACGTGACGATAGATGAAGATGCCAAAAGTGCGAGTGCTAGAACTTTGCATCTCCCTCGACGCTTGAAACGATGTATAAGAAAGTAAGAGTAAAGTACCCCCGTCACGCCAAGTGGCGTATAGGGAATATGGTGTTAGTGACCATACATTTTACAGACCTTCAGCACATGATTTTTGGGGTAATGTGGTCGGTATTACGCCCGTGCCGCTTTACTTTCCCAGAAATAAATCCGGTACCCATTTAAGGCTGGGTGAACCCGGAAGCCGTCGGTTGGGATCGAACCCTATCTCTTGTGTTTTGTAGTCCAGTTCACTAACCACTGAGCTATCGCGGCTCCCTGTATGAGAAAGTGGGGCAGCGTTATTTTATGCGTAGGTTTGAAGACGCAAACATCGTTCTGGCGTTCGCCTCAGTTAGGACTAAACGCAATCTCAGCTTCCTTGAAATCATGGTTGACCAGAAAACAAAACGCAGAAAAAAATCGATTTCTCTTTAAAGTTATTTGAACTAGGTGATTTTGATCGCGAGGCGCACAAGCATGTTTGTGCCACACGGTTCCATTAACCAACCTTATCCATTCTTTTGTCTTATCCATTAAAAATAAAAATCGTATCTTTAAAAGAATTGAAAATTGCTAGAACAAAGATTCAGATAAGAGAAGGAGTATCTTGGTCTACGCCCTATGGACCGGCTACGGCTCGAAAAGTCAATAGATAGATAGATAGATTAAAAATAAAAACTCAAAACTTATCCTATTCCTTACATATTTACCGTCATAACTCATATCTTATTATCCTATTCCTTACATATTTAATATCATAATTCAGAGCTTATCTTGTGCCTGATATATTTGATGTGATTTAATATATCTGCTATTTGTATGCAATGAAATATGACAAGACCTTGTAGAAATGAGAAAACAAATAACTCTGAAAGGCATTGCCCGATATAAATGTGAGATAGCTTTGACATTTCTCGAGGATAAATCGAGGGCATAAAAGAATAAAGACGTATAAGCAATCCTGAAAGAGAACGCAATTAAAAAAAAAAAGAATATGAATCAAGTGCGGAAAAACGACATAACAGCTGGAAGATGTGCAAGAATGTCACCCAGAGTTATTGGCGAGAATCAGAAAATAATTATGAATATTTTTTTGTGTTTCTTTGTTCTGTATAAACAATTTTCAAGGACAATAAAAATGGTGCCGGGCACAAGAATGGTTGTAATTATTTGCTGTATTTATCTGGGGTAATACATGTAAATGGTAATATTGTGTGTGGTGTCTTGAAACGCGGACATTTGTATCCTTTATTATCGATAACAAGTGATTTGAGCTGAAACCACGAGAACTCATCGAGGGCACACGATTATTGATACAAAGCTGGCCACAGCTGTTTATCATTGATCAGCATCAAGTACCGGACCTGATGGAGTAGGTGATCATGTCTCTCCACAACTTTCGATCACGACAGTCAATTATCATTTCTGTTGTTGACCTTCTGCCAAGCCATTCTCTTACTTAATCTGCCTGATATCTTTTCTCTTTGCTTCCCTCTATCTCTTCGTCCCTCAATTTCCCCAGTTGTCACAATATATTCCAGTTTTTCTCTTCTCATTACATGGCAAAAAAATGATGATTGTTTCTTCCTAATATTGGAAATGAGCTCTCTTTTTGCTTTGGCCTCTCTCAGAACGTTTTCATTTCTATTCTTATTATCATTGATACTTTAGTCAATTTGTTAATTTGTTCTCTTTCCATACATATACAAGATACAAACTTCTCCTGATTTACATTTAAAGTGATTACAAGAATCTGTCACTTAAAATATAAACCAGACAAATTGTGGTCAGAAATTGAATATTGCATCCCCCCGAGACTCTCATATTTGATATTGTTGTCACGAGTATTAAAATTAGAAGAGAATTCATAAACAAATGTTTGCTTTTCCTAAAAAAAAAAAATTGTATGTATCACAAAGTGAAACCACTCCCACAAAATATCAATTGTTAGAATAAGGGGTATGTACCAGGCTTAGAACATCTTCTTCCATAAACGCTGGAAATTATCCAAGGTTAGCACTAAAACGCCACTTTGAGATAAATATAAGGAGCTGTGCTTTAAGATTTGAAAAAAAAATGGTTTACGGTAAGTTGGTAGATGAACAGGGGGCCTCGGTAGCCGAGTTGGGAAACCACCCGACTAGACTACCGACGTTCGGACAACCCGTGTTCGATTCCCGCTGGGAGCAGTGTGAGTTGTACTCGTGGTTGGGAAAAAAAAATACCCCCACGGTCGACCCAGCCGTTGGCAGAAATGGGTACTAGGGTATTACCCTGGGAAGGTGAGGTATGTCGCCTCGCATCTGAGTTTCGATGCTTGAGGCTACACTATACAGAAATCTCCGAACATTTCTGGATAGGCGGCCGAGCACATATGGGAGGAAACTCGCGTGCTAAGACGCCGGTTCAAGTCTCGTACTTTACCTTTACCTTTGGTAGATGAACAGGCCAAGATGGGCCTTAGTCAAAAATATAAAGAGGGGATATGGCATACATAAAGAGAGGGATATGACATACATAAAGAGAGGGATATGACATACATAAAGAGAGGGATATGACATATATAAGGAGAGGGATATGACATACATATAGAGAGGGATATGACATATAAAGAGAGGGATATGACATACATATAGAGAGGGATATGACATATATAAAGAGAGGGATATGACATACATATAGAGAGGGATATGACATATAGAGAGGGATATGACATATATATAGAGAGGGATATGACATACATATAGAGAGGGATATGACATATATAAAGAGAGGGATATGACATACATATAGAGAGGGATATGACATACATAAAGAGAGGGATATGACATACAAGAAGAGAGGATATGTCATACATAATGAGAGTAATATGACATTTATAAAGAGGGGAATATGACATTTATAAGGAGGGGATAAGACATAAAAGAGAAACATGCGAGGCGAGTGTCAACAGAGTAGGGAAGGAGAGCTACGTGCAAAAGGAAGAAGTGTACACAAGAGAGTACACAAGTACACAATTTGTGTATCATCAGTCGTACATAAAAACGAACGCTGAGGAAGATGGAGAAGAGTGGAGGAAGACAATGAAGAGAGGGCGAAGCAGAATCTGAAGAAGAATGTGAAGGTAGATGAAAGGAAGGAGGAGAATAATGAGAAGAGCAAAAAGAAATAACCCACACCTGTTGTTGAATAAATAATCTGTGTTTTTTGTCAAAGAAATAACCCACACCTGTTGTTGAATATACAAGTTGTTCTTGTTGTGAAAGAAATAACCCACACCTGTTGTTGAATAAACAATCTGTGCTTGTTGTGAAAGAAATAACCCACACCTGTTGTTGAATAAACAATCTGTGCTTGTTGCCAAAGAAATAACCCACACCTGTTGTTGAATAAACAGTCTGTGCTAGTTGTCAAAAAAATAATTCACACATGTTTTTGAATAGACAATCTGTGCTTGTTGTCAAAGAAAATCTATAGATCATGACAAGAACTGTGGTAGCCGCCAATGCTTACTCGACGCTCTCAATTGACTACCTTTACTGACAACCCACACCTCCAATACTTCCGCCGCTGAAACGTACATGTGGAGCCGATGTACTGGTTAGTGGTCCGGAAAAGTTAGTAAAAATAGTGGCCGTAGAGTAAACACTACTTGTTTGTAAATTGTTTCATAAGCGGCCGGATAAGGAAGAACAACAGTAGTCACTGTCTACGACCTGTTGTGGTGAAATGTGCAACAGAAATACAAATATTTATGACTATGGTTAGTCGAAGGCCCCGGTATCACTGCAAAAGAATTAAAATCCATAATTGCTCAACCACCAGTTGCCAGTGGAATCTTTTCTACTTTTCTCTTTTCACTGATACCAAAAAGGTGTCATGGTATATATCATTTGTCGTTCTTGTGCTGCTAACCACATGTACACGCACATCTAACAATAGAACATAAACTACACTGGACCTGTATCCCATCATTCCACTCCACCATCCCCACCTTTCCTCAGACACCGATCCTCCCCCCCCCCTCCCCCTTTTCGAAGTTTTTAATTGAATCCATTTTAAAAAAAAACGTCAATTAGGAGCAGCTGAATATTGGAACTCTTTTTTGTTCCTGGTTTCCGCCTTGGCAGCTGTAATGAGGTCTCTGCAAGTGTCGCCATTTTCTCAATTCTCTGACGGAAGTATATGTTTTTTTCCCACTTGAGACCTTAATGGCTTTTGATGCGGAAAAAGCACTTCTTCCTGCTCCAGAGAAGAGACTTTTGTTAAATATGAAGGTTGTTTTAGGGTGGGGCTTGACTTTTGTGCTTGAGTTTAGTCGGGGCCACCACCACACAGTTGTTTGTCAGCAATACTTTAGTTGTTTGGGGAGGACTCGGTAGCTTAGTTGGGAAAACCACCCGACTGGGCTACCGACTTTCAGATAACCTGTGTTCGATTCCCGCTGGAAGCAGTGAGAGTTGTACTCGTGGTTGGGGAAAAAAAAAATTACCCCCGCGGTCAACCCAGCCGCTGGTAGAAATGGGCACCAGGGTATTACTCTGGGGAGGTGAGGAATGCAGTCTCGCATCGTGAGTTTCGATGCTTGAAGCGACACTATACACTCCGAACACTTCTGGATAGGCGGCCGAGCACAAATGGTGAAAATTCGTGTGCTAAGTGAGAACCAGTCTACAAGTAGTGCAGTGACAGTAGCAAACAAAATAGATAAATCATCGCTGTGTGATCTTTTAAGGGTGTGACATCTCCAGGCGAGGATAGCGTAGTTCCCATCCCAACTAGACAAAGCATAGCATTTGTCTTCTTTCTTTCTTCTTTTCTCTTTTCACTGATACCTAAAAGGTGTCGTGGTTTATATCATTTGTCGTTATTGAGCTGCTCGAATGTCTGAATTAGTGATTTTCCTTTGTTGTTACATGTCTCTGTCACTGCATCTATCCATCTTCTTCCGGGTCTTCCTCTTGGTCTTTTTCCATGCATTCTTGAGAAGAACGCCCAAAATGGTGATTGGTAAGGATTCATTCTGACCAGGTGGCCAAACCGTTTAAGTTGTTGTTGTTCTATATATTCTTGGCAGGGGTTTGTTCCTACCATTTTTCTTATGGTTTCATTTGGTATTCTATCTCTTCTTGTGTTGTTTGTTACTTTTCTCAAGCATCGCATCTCACATGTATTGATCTTTCTTAATTGTGATTTAGAAAGAGTCCATGTTTGACTTTCATAGCACAAAGTTGGTATGAAAATGCTATTTATCATTTGCTATTAATTCAAGGAATTGAGAGGAACAAGTTCATAACAGGAAGTGGAACATTTGATTAATTAATTATCATCAACCATCTTTACTCAAGAATCAACGCATTAATTGTGATCATCATAAAGCCAAGTGATTTGATGAATTGGCATTGATTAAACTAATAAATTGATCTGTTATGTTGAATTTTTTGCGGGTCATCATCATTCCACTCTGAACATGGCCATAGGTGCTCAGATCCCCTCCTCAGCAAGTCCCACAGTGTCCACCGATTGACGACTCCAGTTCGGTGTTAGTTGATAAGTCTTGTTACACACCCATTAATTTTCTCGTTACTGGCTGTGCCCATCTTAACTCCCATCTCTTTATCCGAAGAACATGGTTGTCAAAGTCCTGTACGTGCCCTCCCCACATCTCTGAGGGCATTGATGATGTCCGCCCGCTCCATTGGTTGACCTTACCTCCACGATAGCGTTGAGTATCGCCTATCTGTTATACTTGTCACGTGATCTATGTTTTAAAGTCTTGACAAAATGGTTTCCTCTCAATTATTTTAAAACTCCTTTATATTAGCGACTAAATATGTGCAGTTCGAACAGAGGAAGGACTGAGCGAATGTTTCCCAATAGAAACTGGGGTTAAACAAGGATGTATTTTATCGCCCTTGTTATTTGGAATTGTTATGGACTTCATAATGAAGAAATGCTGCACTGGTAATAAAGGCATCGAATGGATACAAGGAGACCATTTGGAGGACCTCGACTTTGCTGATGACATAGTTCTCATCAGCAGTCAGATAAAAACGATGCAGGAAAACACAAATGAACTATCATCAATAGCCAGCAAAATTGGGCTTGAGGTCAATCATGAAAAGACTAAAGTCATGAAAAGTTTAATTCCAACAAGTGACAAAATATACATGGAAAACAAACCAGTAGAAGAGATCGATCACTTTATCTATCTTGGAAGTCACATTGATCGAGAAGGGGATACGAGCAAAGAAATTAGAATCAGACTGGCTAAGGCAGCAATGTCTTTCAGAAGCCTTGAAAAGTTGTGGAAATCAAAACTCATTAGCACAAACACAAAACTTAGGCTATTCAAATCAAATGTACTATCAACCCTTACGTATGCGTGTGAAAGCTGGAAAACAACAAGAGATATAGAAACAAAGTTGAACGCATTCGAAAATAAATGTCTAAGGAAAATACTTGGTATAGAATGGAACGAATTCAAAACAAACGAGGAAATTAGAGAAATCGCCAATCAACCACTAATATCTTCAGTAATAAAGAAAAGACGATGGTCATACGTTGGACATGTGATGAGAAGAGATAATAATCGAATAGCAAAGCAAGCCCTCATATGGGAAACAACAGGAAAAAGAAAAAGAGGAAGACCCAGGGAGACACTGAGAAGAACATTGATGAGAGAGGCAAGAGCAGCAGGAATCGGCTCCCTCAATGAGATAGAACTGCTTGCACAGAACAGAGACAGATGGCGAGATTTGATAAAATATCTTTAAAAGAAAACTGCTAGAACAAAAATTCATATAGGAGAAGGTGTATCTTGGTCTACGCCCTATGGGCCGGTTACGGCTCGAAAGGTCAATAGAAATATGTATAATGTATTTCTAAATATGGACAAATGAGTACAACTAAAACGTCAGTAACAAGCTGTTGTGTACAGTATATTTCTAGTTTAATTTAGTTTTGTGTCTTTATGATGTAAGTATAGTTTTTTCTGGTTTATTATGTTTTTATTTGTGCTCTTTTAAAAATATGTACTTAGCTTAATATACTTTTTTTTTATTTATTATGTTTATATTTTATCATTTCTTGCTTTATATTTTATAAATTCTTGTTTTGTTGTTTTTAGGCCAGATTCTCACTTCATCTCGCGGTGCTGATCGACACTCCATTGTTCCCACAGTTTATTAGTGATTCTCTCTAACTCACTATGTGATTCTCTCTAACTCACTATGTGATTCTCTCTAACTCACTATGTGATTCTCTCTAACTCACTGTGTGCCACTCTTCTTGAGCTCTCTTTTATTCTTATTCCCATCTCTTATTCACTCCTCACTACATCATTCCCTTTACATTTTTATGCTAATTCTCTTTTCTTGTTCCTCTCACTCTCTCTTTCTCTCTTTCTCTTTCGTTCGCTCGCTCGTTCGTTATTTTAGAACAGTGTCCTATCAGATCGCTCTATCTACTACAATTGCCAGTTTGTCCACCCAGCAAATCACTGCAAACCCTAACAATTTGTGCCAAATTTCCCAACCCATAAACCTCTCAACTCACGGACACCAACAACCGAGTTTCAACCCCATCCAACACTAGCACACATCCGAAGCCATTTGGCCGACACTAACTTCGTTTGGCTCGTCAAGTCTACCAAATATCTGTCCATTCCAGTCACAACCTCACCAGGCTTAAGGCCAAACCGTCCCATACCCAACGACTTCCGATTCACCTCCTACCAAAAATAACCCTAGTCACAAATTTCCAGCTCCAAGAATCAATTTTCTAACACTCAAAAAACGATCAATATTTATAATATTGAGTTTATATGCAAATGCCAGTGTTTGGTTATTAGCACAATCGCAGTTAAGCGATATCGTACGATTTTTCATCTTCACACAAGTGCAGTGAACAGGTTCCGGATTATAGCAAATCCACTATTGGGGTGACAATTTGATAAACCAGCACTCAATTGTAGCGCAGACAGAGCTGTAATGCGCTTGGCGTTGAAGCAGATATGGCGAAAGCAATCGCCCAATCAACTTGAGGAGGTAAAAACGTAATTGTCCGAAAACACCCGGAAATTGATCAGTGGATTGAAGCGGCGGTGGAGTATAAGAAATCCATGATCTATGTGGCCAATGTGTTTCACTTGTTGGAAACTTTTGATGAGGTCTTTTTTTTCCGAGAAAAGATACTGGAGCTATGTAATTAACGTGGAGTTGAAACGTCGTGTTAGGTCGATATTCAATCACAGGACAAGGCCAGGAGTGGTGGGTCTTGATGTGTCCTTGGCTCTTCACTGTCTCCAAGCTTCCCCGATAAATGCACGTAGTTTGAAACTCGAGGATTTTCTCAATTGGTAATAGAGAAACCAACCTCAAATTCACGAATTCTATAATTCTGTGTTATGTAGAGCCAGTCTCAACATATGGATGTGAATCTTGGTCAATAAGACAACAGACAAGAAAATCGCTGGAAGCAGTAGAGATGTGGTTTTACAGAAGAATGTTGAGAATACCATGGACAGCTAAATATAGTAATGAAAACTTTTTGAATGAGGTCAAAGCAAAAAGAGAGCTAATTTCCAAGATTAGGAAGAAACAATCATAATATTTTGTTGGCCATACAATGTGAAGGGAACAACTGGAATATATTGTAACAACTGGTAAAATTGAGGGACGAAGAGATAGAGGGAAGCAAAAATAAAAGATACCAGACAGCTTAAGAGAATGGCTTTGCAGAAGGTCAACAACAGAAATGATAAATAACTACCGAGTTCGAAAGTTGAGAAGTGAAATGATCACCTACGCCAGCAGGCATGGTACTTGATGATAATGATATTTCTAAAATTAGGCCGAAGCGCACCTTGCGTTATATTAATTTGTCGATCTCTCAGCTTCGGTGGCGGAGTGGTTAGTGTGCTCACTTCCTGATCGGAAGGGGCAGAGTTCGAGCCCCTGAAGTGGCAGATTTTTTTTTTCAGACTGACAAGGCTCCGGGGTTCACCCAAGCGGTATAAATGAGTACCAGAAAATTTTCTTGGAAGTAAAGGCGGCCTGGGGTGATACCGACCACATCACCCAAAATTGTGCCGTGGTCATAGAAACATGGTCACTAACAGCATATTCTCCATCCGCCTAGCAAGGCAGTGGAGGGAACCTTTACTCTACTATAATCTTACAAAACATGGACTTGCTCAACATAACACCGGAAAAAACATACAAGCTATAGAGTTGAAATGTCGTAAGATTACTCTCTTACTTAGATCGTTTCACAAAGGAACAAGTTCACAAAATAATACAGCAACCAATCGGAGTACATGATGATATCTTGATTATTGTGAAGAAACGCAACATGAAATGATTAGGTCACGTGTCATGATCGTGTGGACTAGCAAACACTGCTCTGCAGAGACCGTGAAAGGGGCAAGAAGGAGAACTAGGCTATAGAATAGGATGGGAAGATAACATTAACGAATGGACAGGCCTCGACTGTGCAGAGTCCCACAGAATGACTGAAAGTAGAGAGTAATGGAGAAGCCTGATGAAGTTTGTCAGTTGTACCCCTATAATCCCAGGGATTCTTTCTTTCTGTCTTTCTTTTTCTCTTTTCACTGATACCGCAAAGGTGTCGTGGTTTATATCATGTGTCGTTCTTGTGCTGTCTCCATGTCTCTGTCACTGTCTGATATTGTTGTGGTTTAGTTCTTGTGCTGCTCCAACTGTCTGAATTAGTGATTTTCCTTTGTTGTTACATGTCTCTGTCACTACATCTATCCATCTTCTTCTGGGTCTTCCTCTTGGTCTTTTTCCATGCATTCTCGAGAAGAACGCCCTTGATGGTGATTGGTGAGGATTCATTCTGACCAGATGGCCAAACCATTTAAGTTGTTTTTGCTCTATATATTCTTGGCAGGGTTTTATTCCTACCATTTTTCTAATGGTTTCATTTGGTATTCTATCTCTTCTTGTGTTATTTGTTACTTTTCTCAAGCATCGCATCTCACATGTATTGATCTTTCTTAAATGTGATTTAGAATGGGTTCATGTTTGGCTTTCATATCGCAAAGTTGTTATGAAAATGCTGTTTATCATTTGTTGTTTAGCTGTTATATAAATATTTGGATGTCTTAACAATTGTGAAAGTTGGTATGTGATAGCATTTGCTTTTTGTGTTCTCATGTCAATTTCTATGTCTAGTTTTTCATTTTCTGTAAACATTGTGCCCAAATACTTGAATTTCTCTACTTGTTTTAATTCTATGGGTTAATGGATGAAAGCGATGATAGATAGTCCTAACAGATGCAAGAGAAACGACTACGTTTTTAATGTAATGAAAGCAGGAGTAAAAGCCTCAGTTTTAACAACAAAAAGATAAAAGTGGTCGCAACAATAAAAATAAGACATAATAAATTCTCGGAAAATTCACAATTAAACATAAATAGCACAAAATTTAAAAAAAAATGTTCAATGAACGTATCTTGAAAAGAAAATTTGGTTTATGATTATTTGTTTCTGGGAACAAATATTGGGTTTATGAGTAAGGGGAGGTACGCCATACGTGTGGGATAAAGGCAGTCCTATAAGGGAGGTACGACATACATTTGGAACAAAGGCAGTCCTATAAGGGAGGTACGACAAACATTTGGAACAAAGGTAGTCCTATAAGGGAGGTACGACATACATTTGGAACAAAGGCAGTCCTATAAGGGAGGTACGACATACATTTGGAACAAAGGCAGTCCTATAAGGGAGGTACGACATACATTTGGAACAAAGGCAGTCCTATAAGGGAGGTACGACATACGTGTGGGATAAAGGCAGTCCTATAAGGGAGGTACGACATACATTTGGAATAAAGGCAGTCCTATAAGGGAGGTACGACATACATTTTGAACAAAGGCAGTCCTATAAGGGAGGTACGACATACGTGTGGGATAAAGGCAGTCCTATAAGGGAGGTACGACATACATTTGCAACAAAGGCAGTTATATTAGAAAGAGCATATTAAAAGATCGATGGCTTGACAAGCTGTCATTGTAAAAAGTGTTTCTATGGAAACAGAGCCATATATTTTGGAAGCAGTGATCTCTGCAATATGTGCCATTTTGGCACGCAAGGTTTCTATTTTTGAGTTTGTGGTTCTGCCCTATGTGCCGTCTTCGGCTCGAAAGGACAATAGATAGATAGATAGATATTAAAAGAAATGATGATAAGTGTGTTCAGCGAAAATATCTTCGGAGTTCAATACCCCCAACATTGGCCAATCAACACTGATGTACATTCTCGTCTCCGCACTTTTTAACAGTCACTAAGTGCTGATTTATTAGCGAACAAATAAAAACATCCGATTAAAGTGCTACTGCTCTACAAGTGCTTCCGATCTGCAGCCACGATAAGGGATTATAATTACGGATAAGAATAATACCATGATTTTAACGCTGAAAACATCATGAGTGTCAAGCTAGGACGATCACTGCAGCTCCGACGTTGAAACTGAGCATTAAGTCGAACGAACCCTTTTAAGTGCGAATAGCTAGTGATTATTACTAAGTATATTCATACTGAAACCTGACACCTGAAAATATCTCAGTACCTATTCACCTGTAAGGTGAGCAGTAATAATAATTGTAAAAAAGCAATAACCAATAATAATCGAACAAGAAGGTTATTGCTGTGCCGTGGTTCGATTCTTGAGTGATCGATATATGTACAATATCGTGTGCTTGTTGGCAGTCCAATGTTGTGGTTAGAAAATCGAACTTACCTAACACTGACATTATAGTAATGCATAATAGTAATAGAAGGGCTGAGATAAAAACTTGGAATAGCGCCCCGCCATAGGATATATAAGGAAACAGCAGATAAAATGGTTTGGCCACGTCACAAGGCAGAGTGATCAAAACACAACACAGGGAGCATACAATAAACATTGCGAGAATACCAGACCCAAAGGCCGAACACGAAAATGATAGATCGACGGAATATTGGAAAAACTAGGAAACATAACAGCAGCTGAGGCGAACAGAAGAGCAAAAGACCGCAAATTATATCTCCCCTCGATGCTGAAAGGCAAATGAAGAAGGAAAGAAGAGCAAAAAAAAGATAATAGTAATAATAATTTGTTTACGAGTATTTATTTACAGGAAATATATCATTCTATTCCATAAAATGAGGATAATTTGTACATGAAAAGCAGACCAAATAAACTGTGAAAACGCTAAACAAGTTAACATGACATACAAGCACCGAATGTGGAGGAAATATTGTCTTCTTGATCTAATTGAGAGCTTCCACACCATAGCGAACAGAAGCTGCAGGAATGAGGCAGAGAATAAGAATAACATTAAGATAAATGAACAAAAAAGAACAGTCCAAACTCTTCCTAGACGCATGCATGAATGCATCAACAAGCAATGTAATAAAGGAAATGAAGAAGAAGGGATTTACTTTTGTCTAGAGATTGGAGCTTAGAAAAAGTTATGTTGCGACAGATAAGTATTTGATAAACATAAAAACATAGACAGAGACAGACAGATAAGTATTTGATAAACATAAAAACATAGACAGAGACATACAGATAAGTATTTGATAAACATAAAAACATAGACAGAGACAGACAGATAAGTATTTGATAAACATAAAAACATAGACAGAGACAGACAGATAAGTATTTGATAAATATTAAAAAATAGACAGAGACAGACAGATAAGTATTTGATAAACATAAAAACATAGACAGAGACAGCCAGATAAGTATTTGATAAACATAAAAACATAGACAGAGACAGACAGATAAGTATTTGATAAACATAAAAACACAGACAGACAGACACAGGCAGACACACAGACAGAGACAGACAGACAGAGGACAGACAGAGACAGGGGTACACAGAGACAGACAGAGACAAACAGAGACAGACGTATACAGAGACAGACAGGCAGACAGAGACAGACGTACACAGACAAACAGACAGAGACAAACAGAGACAGACAGAGGCATACAGAGACAGCCAGACAGAGACAGACAAACAGAGACAGACAGAGGCACACAGAGACAGCCAGACAGAGACAGACAAACAGAGGGAGACAGAGAGAGAGACAGAAATAGACAGAAACAGACAGAGAGAAGCTCTGAAAACTGTCATTGAAAGTCTTGAAGGATACAATTAAAGAATAAATATAAATTCGTGAAAAATAACCGTAATCTTCATAGAACTCCATCATGTGTACACGGAGCTGACTATTATAAAAATAACCGTAATCTTCATAGAACTCCATCATGTGTACACGGAGCTGACTATTATAAAAATAACCGTAATCTTCATAGAACTCCATCATGTGTACACGGAGCTGACTATTATAAAAATAACCGTAATCTTCATAGAACTCCATCATGTGTACACGGAGCTGACTATTATAAAAATAACCGTAATCTTCATAGAACTCCATCATGTGTACACGGAGCTGACTATTATAAAAATAACCGTAATCTTCATAGAACTCCATCATGTGTACACGGAGCTGACTATTATAAAAATAACCGTAATCTTCATAGAACTCCATCATGTGTACACGGAGCTGACTATTATAAAAATAACCGTAATCTTCATAGAACTCCGTCATGTGTACACGGAGCTGGATACAAGTGTATCCTTGGCTGTAAGGAATGATAACATCCCTGATAACGTGTGCTGGGAGCTGATACAACCTCTTGATTTAATGGAGCGAATGACGGGCGAAAAGGAAGTTGAATAAGACGAAGAAGAATTAGGAGGAGGTAATTATTCATCTAGTGATACACGATTATCTGCCCGCGATTCAAACCCAGTGTGTTATTTCATCTACTTCAAAATAATTCCAGATATAATCGAATTAGGCTTGCAAAACATATCCTCGCTATCTATTACACACTAATTTGCTTTCAAATCTCTAATATAAAATTACAATGTAATTCTCATTAAGGATCTTCATATTCGGTACATCCTAGATATCTGTTTTGTTAGATGTTGTAGCGCTGAAAGTCTAGACGCGGATTAATTTATCATTAAAGAGGCCGTAGAACAAAGTAGCCATTCTTCTCTTTACACATTTCAGCTCCCTGAGGAGCATAGGTCTTTAATAAACACTTTCAAGTCGTTCTGTTTCTTGCCATTCTTTTAAGATCATTCCATGTCTTCCCCATCATCTTCATCTTTGCTTCTATCTGTCTTCTCCAAGAATTTCTTGGTCTTCATCTGTGTCTTTTCCCCTTGGGATTACAAAAAAGGGCATGTAGTGTAATACTCTCAGTTGGCTTCCGTAGTTGTGTCCTATCCAGCGCCATCGTCTTCGCTGTATCTTTTTATCCACTGGTATTTGACTGGTACATTCCCATAATTCTATGTTAGTGAATTTGTCCTGCCATTTCCATCCTTTTATTCTGCGTTAGCATCCATTAATGAAAGTCTGTATCTTCGTGATTGTCAATTGTGTTGTTCTCCATGTTTCACAGCCATATAATATGACTCACTTAACATTGGAGTTGAAAATCTTTATTTTAGTATTTAACCTAATTTCTTTGGATTTCCATATGTTTCCCAGTGCAGTAAAAACTCCTCTTGCTTTTGATATTCTTATTTTGGTATCATTTTCTGTTCCTCCCTCTTTATCTATATTACTGCCCAGAAATATGTAAGATTGTACGTCTAGTAGAAGTATTTCTCATAATTTCCTAAAGTCTCCATTCGGTGTCTCCTAATTTAAATGCATCATTAGATCTCGCTTTATAAATATAAATGTTGTTATGGAAGAGTGGGCACTACTTTCTGACCGGAAGTTCTTAAAGAAAGAGAAACTTTGACAATGGCGGCCATTTTTGTTTTTATATCAAAGAAGGAAACGTGTTAATGCCGGGGCATTAATGAAGGTTAGGGTTAATGTCTCATTTTCATTAATGAAGGTTAGTGTGAATGTCTCATGTTCATTAATGAAGGTTAGGGTTAATGTCTCATGATCATTAATGAACATTAGGGTCCTTGTACCATGTTCATTAATGAAGGTTAGGGTTAATGTCTCATAATCATTAATGAAGGTTAGGGTTATTGTCTCATGTTCATTAATGAAGTTAGGGTCATTGCCTCATTTTCATTAATGAAGTTAGGGTCATTGTCTCATTTTCATTAATGAAGTTAGGGTCATTGTCTCATTTTCATTAATGAAGTTAGGGTCATTGCCTCATTTTCATTAATGAAGTTAGGGTCATTGTCTCATGTTCATTAATGAAGGTTAGGGTCATTGTCTCATGTTCATTAATGAAGGTTAGGGTCATTGTCCCATGTTCATTAATGAAGGTTAGGGTCAATGTCCCATGTTCATTAATGAAAGTAAGGGTCAATGTCTCATGTTCACTAATGAAGTTTAGGGTCATTGTCCCATGTTCATTAATGAAGTTTAGGGTCATTGTCCCATGTTCATTAATGAAGTTTAGGGTCATTGTCCCATGTTCATTAATAAAGTTTAGGGTCATTGTCCCATGTTCATTAATGAAGGTTAGGGTCATTGTCTCATGTTCATTAATGAAGGTTAGGATCATTGTCTCATGTTCCCAACGTATCCAGTTCGATCCTGTATTTAATTTTTAAATATTTCAGATCATTTCAGCGTGGACGTTGTTATGTTGTGTCGCTAGTTCACGAAACAGGCGTGTTAACTGCTTGAACAAATGTTCCCAGTCAGCAGATATTTTTAATTTACTCTTCTATATTTTTAACTGCCAAGGGTTCTCGAACCGATGAAAGACGGGAACTCATGTTTTTTTTGTGGAAAAAATATTTGAGAGGGCTGGACATCAGATCTGACTACCCAGAGAGGGCTTGGCATCAGATATGACTACCCAGAGAGGGCTGGACATCGGATATGACTACCTAGAGAGGACTGGACATCGGATGTGACTACCCGAGAGGGCTGGACATCGGATATGAATACCCGGAGAGGACTGGACATCGGATTTGACTACCCAGAGAGGGCTGGACATCAGATCTGACTACCCAGAGAGGGCTGGGCATCAGATATGACTACCCAGAGAGGGCTGGACATCGGATGTGACTACCCGGAGTGGGCTGGACATCGGATATGAATACCCGGAGTGGGCTGGACATCGAGTCTGACTACCAAGAGAGGGCTGGACATCAAATTTGACTACCCAGAGAGGGCTGGACATCGGATTTGACTACCCAGAGAGGGCTGGACATCGGATTTGACTACCCAGAGAGGGCTAGACATCGGATTTGACTACCCAGAGAGGGCTGGACATCGGATATAACTACCCAGAGAGGGCTGGACATCGGATTTGACTACCCAGGGAGGGCTGGACATCGGATTTGACTACCCAGAGAGGGCTAGACATCGGATTTGACTACCCAGAGAGGACTGAACATCGGATTTGACTACCCAGAGAGGGCTGGACATCGGATTTGACTACCCAGAGAGGGCTGGACATCGGATATGACTACCCAGAGAAGTCTAGACGTCAGTAGTATACAAGGGTCCATTTGGACCGAATTCCTCCGTAAATTAACAAAGATATATAAGAGGCGCCTTTAGCGCCTAATGTACACGAGAGACAAGGGGAGTTAATCGGTCGTGCGACGGCGTGACCCCTCGTGCGGCGTGACCCCTCGTGCAGCGGGCGCCGGATCACGCGGGTGCGTGGTGACCTCTTCAGATTAGCTCGAGTGGTTCGGACAGCGTGCTATCGGATCGGGGATTATCTCGATTCGGTGGGACGCTATCGCGCCAGGTAGCCGTTAGAAAATATTTATAGCTCTGTAGTTGGGTGTCTGCTTAACGTTGTACCATAAATGAAGCATAAGGGTGAAACAGTTAGAGATTACTGGTTAGTCTAAGCTGGTAGTGTAAATATGTTCTTCGGTGTTAGTGGTTCGCTATCTCTCTCTCTCTCTCTCTCGCGTTCTCTCTCTCTCTCTACTATTCCAGCCTAGATTTCCCTCCATTGAAACACTTACTCATTCTCTCCATTTATCCCTATCATCGCGCCTTCCTTCTCTCTCTCTCTCTCTTTCTCTTTCTCCCCTATCCTCCCTTAGACTTCTAACCTATCAGTCCACCCTCCGCCTCTCCCTTTAGCTCCCCCGCCCTCCCTCATATTTTTAGCGTCCCTCCTATTGTAACACTTGATTATTCTCACCCTTTATACCTAGCATCTCGCCTTCTTTCTCATAGGCTTCTCTCTCTCGCTCTCTCTCTCTCTTCTAACCCCTACTAGACTTCTCTCCTACCATTCCACCTTTCTTCCTCTCTCTCTCTCTCTCTCTCTCTCTCTCTCTTTCTACCTCGCATAGCGTTCCGCCTTCATTCGTATTTTTACCTTACCGCCAGTGTAACACATTAATAACATTGAATATCAATTACAAAAAGACTTGAAATATCTACTTTTTAAAGAACCAATAAGATAAACATATGAAAAACGAAGGAATAATACACTCGACAAGGCTTAACAGACGTACTTTATACACATCACCATTAATACAACTGAAATTCCTTTAATGATAACCTATCACATCGTTATGAGCTAAGAGAAAAACAGAAAAAAATTCAACTTACACCGTAAAATATTCCACTACAACACAGACCGCTAGACTGAACAGTACTATGAAAATAAACGTCCGTGAATCAAGCGCGCTTATAACACGAAGTCTCACATCCGACTAGTTTAAATATAATCTGGTAAATAAAATTTGGACGACACTATTCCACCCTCGACTAACATCTAGGTTAACCAATCAGAGAAGATTTCTATCGGACACCCATCAACGAAATGACTGACCTCTGGATTAACTAATCAGAGAAGAGGATTACTGTTATCGTGATAACTGACCTCATTTTCAACTTGAAGTGCTGTCGAGTCTGATGCATGGGTTACTTTAAATCGATTCGGCCCCTGATACAATCCACCTAGCGGGTCAATGGTGGGGGAAATAATTCAAGTGGCGGGTTACTTGAACGCGTTTTGACCCCTGATGCAATACCAGGAGTTCCATGACAGTTATAAATAGTTGGATACAACGAGCAGGAAGTTATATTCAAGGTCCAAAATGTTAGACCAAATCACTAAGATTTTACCGCCATAACACACAAATTTAGGCTCATATTCAAAAAGTCGATTTTAAAACTCTACAAATCTACTTCCATACTCATACTAGTTAGACACATCAAACAGATAATTACTTCCAAACTCCAAAAAGTTAGACCAAACCACGCCTCGATCGTTCTCTAACATTGCGGAACTTGTGTCCCTCATATGCTATTGCAAAAGTGAGGCAAGGGCAGAAACCTAGGAGGCAAGGGCAGAAACCTAGGAGGCAAGGTCAGAAACCTAGGAGGCAAGGGCAGAAACCTATGAGGCAAGGACAGAAACCTAAGAGGCAAGGACAGAAAACTAGGAAGCAAAGGCTGAAAACAAGGAGGGAAGGGTAGAAACCTAGGAGGCAAGGGCAGAAACCTAGGAGGCAAGGGCAGAAACCTAGGAGGCAAGGGCAGAAACCTATGAGGCAAGGACAGAAACCTAAGAGGCAAGGACAGAAAACTAGGAAGCAAAGGCTGAAAACAAGGAGGGAAGGGTAGAAACCTAGGAGGCAAGGTCAGACTCAATAGACTTAACTTACATACTTTATACATATTACCATTAATACAATCGAGTAGGCTTTTATTGATAACCTATCACATCGTTATGAGATGAGAGAAAAACAGAAAAAATATTCAACTTACAACATAAAAATAGACCCACAACACAGACCGCTAGACTGAACAGTACTATTAAAATAAACTTCCGTGAATCAATCGCGCTTATAACACGAAGTTTCACATGCGACTAGTTTAAATATAATCTGGTAAATAAAAGTTGGACGACACTATTCCACCCTCGACTAACATCTAGGCTAACCAATCAGAGAAGAGGATTTCTATTGGACACCCATCAACGAAATAACTGACCTATAGATTAACCAATCAGAGAAGAGGATTTCTATCGGACACCCACCAACGAAATGACTGGCCTCTGGATTAACTAATCAGAGAAGAGGACTACTTTTATCGTGATAACTAACCTCATTTTCCACTTGAAGTACTGTCGAGTCTGACGCATGGGTTACTTTAAAGCGATTCGGTCCTGATACACTCCACCTGTCGGGTCATTGGTGGGGGAAATAATTCATGTGGCGGGTTACTTGAACGCGCTTTGACCCCTGATGTAATACCAGAGGAGTTGCATAAGGCCCAAAAATTACGCCAAATCGCAAACATTTTACTAATAGAACACAACAAATTTTAACTCATAAGCGAAAAAGTCGACCTCAAAACCCTAAAAATCTACTCACATAGTCATAATAGTTAGACACAACGAGAAGAAAGTTATATTCAAAGTCCAAAAAGAGTGGTCAAATCACTAACATTTTACCTCCAGAACACAAAAATGTAGGCTCATACTCAAAAAAGCGACCTCAAAACTATAAAAATCTACTCACATAGTCATACTAGTTAGACACATCGAACAGATAGTTACAGCCAAAGTCCCAAAAAAAAGTTTGGTCAAATCGAAAATATTTTACCCACAGAACACAAAAATGTAGGCTCATACTCAAAAAATCGACCTCAACACCATAAAAATGTACTCACATAGTCATACTAGTTAGACACATCGAACAGATAGTTACAAACAAAGTCCCAAAAAGAGTGGCCAAATCACTAACGTTTTACCTCCAGAACACAAAAATTTAGGCTCATACTAAAAAAGTCGACCTAAAAATCCAAAAAAGCTACTCACATAGTCATAATAGTTAGACACAACGAGTAGAAAGTTATATTCAAGGTCCAAAAAACGTTATTTTAGACATCCCCATAGCAAAAAGGTACTTATAACTCACCTTCGAAATTGTTTCCCCCTTACTATTTTTAGGGATACGCCCATAAAATCGGTAAAATCGTAAATTTTCACTCTAGGCATACCCCCCAAACTTTATTTTAGACATCCCCATTACAAAAATTTACATTAAAAAACCACTTTTATGATTTTACCCCCTTAGCATTTTTGAGGGTTACGCCCATGAAATCGGTAAAAAATCGTAATTTTACCACGTAGGCTTACCTAAAACTTTATTTTAGACATCCCCATAGCAAAAATTTACATAGAAAACCACTTTTAGGATTTTACCCCCTTATCATTTTTGAGGGTTACGCCCCTGAAATCGATAAAAATCGTAAATTTAGCACGTTGGCTTACTTAAAACTTTATTTTAGACATCCCCATACCAAAAATTTACTTAAAAATCACTTTTGACATTGTAACCCCCCTTACCATTTTTGAGGGTTACGCCCCTGAAATCGATAAAAATCGTAAATTTAGTAGTAGTATACAAGGGTCCATTTGGACCGAATTCCTCCGTAAATTAACAAAGATATATAAGAGGCGCCTTTAGCGCCTAATGTACACGAGAGACAAGGGGAGTTAATCGGTCGTGCGACGGCGTGACCCCTCGTGCGGCGTGACCCCTCGTGCAGCGGGCGCCGGATCACGCGGGTGCGTGGTGACCTCTTCAGATTAGCTCGAGTGGTTCGGACAGCGTGCTATCGGATCGGGGATTATCTCGATTCGGTGGGACGCTATCGCGCCAGGTAGCCGTTAGAAAATATTTATAGCTCTGTAGTTGGGTGTCTGCTTAACGTTGTACCATAAATGAAGCATAAGGGTGAAACAGTTAGAGATTACTGGTTAGTCTAAGCTGGTAGTGTAAATATGTTCTTCGGTGTTAGTGGTTCGCTATCTCTCTCTCTCTCTCTCTCTCGCGTTCTCTCTCTCTCTCTACTATTCCAGCCTAGATTTCCCTCCATTGAAACACTTACTCATTCTCTCCATTTATCCCTATCATCGCGCCTTCCTTCTCTCTCTCTCTCTCTTTCTCTTTCTCCCCTATCCTCCCTTAGACTTCTAACCTATCAGTCCACCCTCCGCCTCTCCCTTTAGCTCCCCCGCCCTCCCTCATATTTTTAGCGTCCCTCCTATTGTAACACTTGATTATTCTCACCCTTTATACCTAGCATCTCGCCTTCTTTCTCATAGGCTTCTCTCTCTCGCTCTCTCTCTCTCTTCTAACCCCTACTAGACTTCTCTCCTACCATTCCACCTTTCTTCCTCTCTCTCTCTCTCTCTCTCTCTCTCTCTCTCTCTTTCTACCTCGCATAGCGTTCCGCCTTCATTCGTATTTTTACCTTACCGCCAGTGTAACACATTAATAACATTGAATATCAATTACAAAAAGACTTGAAATATCTACTTTTTAAAGAACCAATAAGATAAACATATGAAAAACGAAGGAATAATACACTCGACAAGGCTTAACAGACGTACTTTATACACATCACCATTAATACAACTGAAATTCCTTTAATGATAACCTATCACATCGTTATGAGCTAAGAGAAAAACAGAAAAAAATTCAACTTACACCGTAAAATATTCCACTACAACACAGACCGCTAGACTGAACAGTACTATGAAAATAAACGTCCGTGAATCAAGCGCGCTTATAACACGAAGTCTCACATCCGACTAGTTTAAATATAATCTGGTAAATAAAATTTGGACGACACTATTCCACCCTCGACTAACATCTAGGTTAACCAATCAGAGAAGATTTCTATCGGACACCCATCAACGAAATGACTGACCTCTGGATTAACTAATCAGAGAAGAGGATTACTGTTATCGTGATAACTGACCTCATTTTCAACTTGAAGTGCTGTCGAGTCTGATGCATGGGTTACTTTAAATCGATTCGGCCCCTGATACAATCCACCTAGCGGGTCAATGGTGGGGGAAATAATTCAAGTGGCGGGTTACTTGAACGCGTTTTGACCCCTGATGCAATACCAGGAGTTCCATGACAGTTATAAATAGTTGGATACAACGAGCAGGAAGTTATATTCAAGGTCCAAAATGTTAGACCAAATCACTAAGATTTTACCGCCATAACACACAAATTTAGGCTCATATTCAAAAAGTCGATTTTAAAACTCTACAAATCTACTTCCATACTCATACTAGTTAGACACATCAAACAGATAATTACTTCCAAACTCCAAAAAGTTAGACCAAACCACGCCTCGATCGTTCTCTAACATTGCGGAACTTGTGTCCCTCATATGCTATTGCAAAAGTGAGGCAAGGGCAGAAACCTAGGAGGCAAGGGCAGAAACCTAGGAGGCAAGGTCAGAAACCTAGGAGGCAAGGACAGAAAACTAGAAGGAAAGGCTGAAAACAAGGAGGCAAGGGCAGAAACCTAGGAGGCAAGGGCAGAAACCTAGGAGGCAAGGGCAGAAACCTAGGAGGCAAGGGCAGAAACCTATGAGGCAAGGACAGAAACCTAAGAGGCAAGGACAGAAAACTAGGAAGCAAAGGCTGAAAACAAGGAGGGAAGGGTAGAAACCTAGGAGGCAAGGTCAGACTCAATAGACTTAACTTACATACTTTATACATATTACCATTAATACAATCGAGTAGGCTTTTATTGATAACCTATCACATCGTTATGAGATGAGAGAAAAACAGAAAAAATATTCAACTTACAACATAAAAATAGACCCACAACACAGACCGCTAGACTGAACAGTACTATTAAAATAAACTTCCGTGAATCAATCGCGCTTATAACACGAAGTTTCACATGCGACTAGTTTAAATATAATCTGGTAAATAAAAGTTGGACGACACTATTCCACCCTCGACTAACATCTAGGCTAACCAATCAGAGAAGAGGATTTCTATTGGACACCCATCAACGAAATAACTGACCTATAGATTAACCAATCAGAGAAGAGGATTTCTATCGGACACCCACCAACGAAATGACTGGCCTCTGGATTAACTAATCAGAGAAGAGGACTACTTTTATCGTGATAACTAACCTCATTTTCCACTTGAAGTACTGTCGAGTCTGACGCATGGGTTACTTTAAAGCGATTCGGTCCTGATACACTCCACCTGTCGGGTCATTGGTGGGGGAAATAATTCATGTGGCGGGTTACTTGAACGCGCTTTGACCCCTGATGTAATACCAGAGGAGTTGCATAAGGCCCAAAAATTACGCCAAATCGCAAACATTTTACTAATAGAACACAACAAATTTTAACTCATAAGCGAAAAAGTCGACCTCAAAACCCTAAAAATCTACTCACATAGTCATAATAGTTAGACACAACGAGAAGAAAGTTATATTCAAAGTCCAAAAAGAGTGGTCAAATCACTAACATTTTACCTCCAGAACACAAAAATGTAGGCTCATACTCAAAAAAGCGACCTCAAAACTATAAAAATCTACTCACATAGTCATACTAGTTAGACACATCGAACAGATAGTTACAGCCAAAGTCCCAAAAAAAAGTTTGGTCAAATCGAAAATATTTTACCCACAGAACACAAAAATGTAGGCTCATACTCAAAAAATCGACCTCAACACCATAAAAATGTACTCACATAGTCATACTAGTTAGACACATCGAACAGATAGTTACAAACAAAGTCCCAAAAAGAGTGGCCAAATCACTAACGTTTTACCTCCAGAACACAAAAATTTAGGCTCATACTAAAAAAGTCGACCTAAAAATCCAAAAAAGCTACTCACATAGTCATAATAGTTAGACACAACGAGTAGAAAGTTATATTCAAGGTCCAAAAAACGTTATTTTAGACATCCCCATAGCAAAAAGGTACTTATAACTCACCTTCGAAATTGTTTCCCCCTTACTATTTTTAGGGATACGCCCATAAAATCGGTAAAATCGTAAATTTTCACTCTAGGCATACCCCCCAAACTTTATTTTAGACATCCCCATTACAAAAATTTACATTAAAAAACCACTTTTATGATTTTACCCCCTTAGCATTTTTGAGGGTTACGCCCATGAAATCGGTAAAAAATCGTAATTTTACCACGTAGGCTTACCTAAAACTTTATTTTAGACATCCCCATAGCAAAAATTTACATAGAAAACCACTTTTAGGATTTTACCCCCTTATCATTTTTGAGGGTTACGCCCCTGAAATCGATAAAAATCGTAAATTTAGCACGTTGGCTTACTTAAAACTTTATTTTAGACATCCCCATACCAAAAATTTACTTAAAAATCACTTTTGACATTGTAACCCCCCTTACCATTTTTGAGGGTTACGCCCCTGAAATCGATAAAAATCGTAAATTTAGCACGTAGGCTTACCTAAAACTTTATTTTAGACATCCCCACACCAAAAATTAACTTAAAAATCACTTTTGAAATTGTTACCCCCCTTAAAATTTTTGAGGGTTACGCCCCTGAAAGCGATAAAAAATTGAAATATAACCTCAAGGCATACCTCCCACATAATTTTTGACACCCCTACATATCAAATTCCATCAAAAAAACAACAAAAAGCTAGTAGTAGTTGTGGCTGTGAACCCACCCCAAAAGTGGAATAACATGCACCGAAACTGCACCAAAACCGCACGAGAAGTAGTATGTTCGGGTGTGTTTTTTTTGATGGAATTTGATATGTAGGGGTGTCAAAAATTATGTGGGAGGTATGCCTTGAGGTTATATTTCAATTTTTTATCGCTTTCAGGGGCGTAACCCTCAAAAATTTTAAGGGGGGTAACAATTTCAAAAGTGATTTTTAAGTTAATTTTTGGTGTGGGGATGTCTAAAATAAAGTTTTAGGTAAGCCTACGTGCTAAATTTACGATTTTTATCGATTTCAGGGGCGTAACCCTCAAAAATGGTAAGGGGGGTTACAATGTCAAAAGTGATTTTTAAGTAAATTTTTGGTATGGGGATGTCTAAAATAAAGTTTTAAGTAAGCCAACGTGCTAAATTTACGATTTTTATCGATTTCAGGGGCGTAACCCTCAAAAATGATAAGGGGGTAAAATCCTAAAAGTGGTTTTCTATGTAAATTTTTGCTATGGGGATGTCTAAAATAAAGTTTTAGGTAAGCCTACGTGGTAAAATTACGATTTTTTACCGATTTCATGGGCGTAACCCTCAAAAATGCTAAGGGGGTAAAATCATAAAAGTGGTTTTTTAATGTAAATTTTTGTAATGGGGATGTCTAAAATAAAGTTTGGGGGGTATGCCTAGAGTGAAAATTTACGATTTTACCGATTTTATGGGCGTATCCCTAAAAATAGTAAGGGGGAAACAATTTCGAAGGTGAGTTATAAGTACCTTTTTGCTATGGGGATGTCTAAAATAACGTTTTTTGGACCTTGAATATAACTTTCTACTCGTTGTGTCTAACTATTATGACTATGTGAGTAGCTTTTTTGGATTTTTAGGTCGACTTTTTTAGTATGAGCCTAAATTTTTGTGTTCTGGAGGTAAAACGTTAGTGATTTGGCCACTCTTTTTGGGACTTTGTTTGTAACTATCTGTTCGATGTGTCTAACTAGTATGACTATGTGAGTACCTTTTTATGGTGTTGAGGTCGATTTTTTGAGTATGAGCCTACATTTTTGTGTTCTGTGGGTAAAATATTTTCGATTTGACCAAACTTTTTTTTGGGACTTTGGCTGTAACTATCTGTTCGATGTGTCTAACTAGTATGACTATGTGAGTAGATTTTTATGGTTTTGAGGTCGCTTTTTTGAGTATGAGCCTACATTTTTGTGTTCTGGAGGTAAAATGTTAGTGATTTGACCACTCTTTTTGGACTTTGAATATAACTTTCTTCTCGTTGTGTCTAACTATTATGACTATGTGAGTAGATTTTTAGGGTTTTGAGGTCGACTTTTTCGCTTATGAGTTAAAATTTGTTGTGTTCTATTAGTAAAATGTTTGCGATTTGGCGTAATTTTTGGGCCTTATGCAACTCCTCTGGTATTACATCAGGGGTCAAAGCGCGTTCAAGTAACCCGCCACATGAATTATTTCCCCCACCAATGACCCGACAGGTGGAGTGTATCAGGACCGAATCGCTTTAAAGTAACCCATGCGTCAGACTCGACAGTACTTCAAGTGGAAAATGAGGTTAGTTATCACGATAAAAGTAGTCCTCGTCTCTGATTAGTTAATCCAGAGGCCAGTCATTTCGTTGGTGGGTGTCCGATAGAAATCCTCTTCTCTGATTGGTTAATTTAAAGGTCAGTTATTTCGTTGATGGGTGTCCAATAGAAATCCTCTTCTCTGATTGGTTAGCCTAGATGTTAGTCGAGGGTGGAATAGTGTCGTCCAACTTTTATTTACCAGATTATATTTAAACTAGTCGCATGTGAAACTTCGTGTTATAAGCGCGATTGATTCACGGAAGTTTATTTTAATAGTACTGTTCAGTCTAGCGGTCTGTGTTGTGGGTCTATTTTTATGTTGTAAGTTGAATATTTTTTCTGTTTTTCTCTCATCTCATAACGATGTGATAGGTTATCAATAAAAGCCTACTCGATTGTATTAATGGTAATATGTATAAAGTATGTAAGTTAAGTCTATTGAGTCTGACCTTGCCTCCTAGGTTTCTACCCTTCCCTCCTTGTTTTCAGCCTTTGCTTCCTAGTTTTCTGTCCTTGCCTCTTAGGTTTCTGTCCTTGCCTCATAGGTTTCTGCCCTTGCCTCCTAGGTTTCTGCCCTTGCCTCCTAGGTTTCTGCCCTTGCCTCCTTGTTTTCAGCCTTTCCTTCTAGTTTTCTGTCCTTGCCTCCTAGGTTTCTGACCTTGCCTCCTAGGTTTCTGCCCTTGCCTCCTAGGTTTCTGCCCTTGCCTCACTTTTGCAATAGCATATGAGGGACACAAGTTCCGCAATGTTAGAGAACGATCGAGGCGTGGTTTGGTCTAACTTTTTGGAGTTTGGAAGTAATTATCTGTTTGATGTGTCTAACTAGTATGAGTATGGAAGTAGATTTGTAGAGTTTTAAAATCGACTTTTTGAATATGAGCCTAAATTTGTGTGTTATGGCGGTAAAATCTTAGTGATTTGGTCTAACATTTTGGACCTTGAATATAACTTCCTGCTCGTTGTATCCAACTATTTATAACTGTCATGGAACTCCTGGTATTGCATCAGGGGTCAAAACGCGTTCAAGTAACCCGCCACTTGAATTATTTCCCCCACCATTGACCCGCTAGGTGGATTGTATCAGGGGCCGAATCGATTTAAAGTAACCCATACATCAGACTCGACAGCACTTCAAGTTGAAAATGAGGTCAGTTATCACGATAACAGTAATCCTCTTCTCTGATTAGTTAATCCAGAGGTCAGTCATTTCGTTGATGGGTGTCCGATAGAAATCTTCTCTGATTGGTTAACCTAGATGTTAGTCGAGGGTGGAATAGTGTCGTCCAAATTTTATTTACCAGATTATATTTAAACTAGTCGGATGTGAGACTTCGTGTTATAAGCGCGCTTGATTCACGGACGTTTATTTTCATAGTACTGTTCAGTCTAGCGGTCTGTGTTGTAGTGGAATATTTTACGGTGTAAGTTGAATTTTTTTCTGTTTTTCTCTTAGCTCATAACGATGTGATAGGTTATCATTAAAGGAATTTCAGTTGTATTAATGGTGATGTGTATAAAGTACGTCTGTTAAGCCTTGTCGAGTGTATTATTCCTTCGTTTTTCATATGTTTATCTTATTGGTTCTTTAAAAAGTAGATATTTCAAGTCTTTTTGTAATTGATATTCAATGTTATTAATGTGTTACACTGGCGGTAAGGTAAAAATACGAATGAAGGCGGAACGCTATGCGAGGTAGAAAGAGAGAGAGAGAGAGAGAGAGAGAAGAAAGGTGGAATGGTAGGAGAGAAGTCTAGTAGGGGTTAGAAGAGAGAGAGAGAGAGAGCGAGAGAGAGAAGCCTATGAGAAAGAAGGCGAGATGCTAGGTATAAAGGGTGAGAATAATCAAGTGTTACAATAGGAGGGACGCTAAAAATATGAGGGAGGGCGGGGGAGCTAAAGGGAGAGGCGGAGGGTGGACTGATAGGTTAGAAGTCTAAGAGAGGATAGGGGAGAAAGAGAAAGAGAGAGAGAGAGAGAAGGAAGGCGCGATGATAGGGATAAATGGAGAGAATGAGTAAGTGTTTCAATGGAGGGAAATCTAGGCTGGAATAGTAGAGAGAGAGAGAGAGAGAACGCGAGAGAGAGAGAGAGATAGCGAACCACTAACACCGAAGAACATATTTACACTACCAGCTTAGACTAACCAGTAATCTCTAACTGTTTCACCCTTATGCTTCATTTATGGTACAACGTTAAGCAGACACCCAACTACAGAGCTATAAATATTTTCTAACGGCTACCTGGCGCGATAGCGTCCCACCGAATCGAGATAATCCCCGATCCGATAGCACGCTGTCCGAACCACTCGAGCTAATCTGAAGAGGTCACCACGCACCCGCGTGATCCGGCGCCCGCTGCACGAGGGGTCACGCCGCACGAGGGGTCACGCCGTCGCACGACCGATTAACTCCCCTTGTCTCTCGTGTACATTAGGCGCTAAAGGCGCCTCTTATATATCTTTGTTAATTTACGGAGGAATTCGGTCCAAATGGACCCTTGTATACTACTGACGTCGGATCTAACAATCCAAAGAGAGCTATACATCGGATCTGAATGCCCAGAAAGGGCTGGACATGGGATCTGACTACCCAGAGAGGGCTAGACATCCGATCTGACTACCCAGAGAGGGCTAGACATCCGATCTGACTACCCAGAGAGGGCTAGACATCCGATCTGACTACCCAGAGAGGGCTAGACATCCGATCTGACTACCCAGAGAGGGCTAGACATCCGATCTGACTACCCAGAGAGGGCTAGACATCCGATCTGACTAGCCAGAGAAGGCTGGACATCGGATCTGACTAGATACCAGGGGAGAGTAAAGCTGAAAAGAAGCCACTGATTGAAAGAGAACAGTGTCCACCGCCTGTGGCAGGATTTTTCTCTTATCTTCGTAGCGTCCACCCGTTAAAATTGCGTAGATGTTTTGTGTCGCCAGTTTGCGACATAGCTACAATTTCTGCGTCTTTACGCCCGGCAGATCGTCTTCGACATTAGTAAATTTACCTACCAATTTTTGCCCTGACAGCGGCCATAAAATTACCTACTCTTTTCGACTTTACATTGTACAAGTTTCTTTAACGTGCGCGAGAGCACACGGGACCTCCTGATTTTAATCGTTTTCCTTGAGGGCCAGACCTGATCTCACCACCTGTGACCATGTGAGGAGAATACCACTAGGAAACCACTGATTCGAGTTTTTATTTCATCATCGACAGAAAAAAAAAAAATCATTGACCCTGCCGGTGGGACTAGAACACGTACTCTCATAGTTTAGAACACGTACTCTCATGGTTTAGAACACGTCAAGTTTATTCTGTCGTTGTTATCAATGAATGTTGTGGTTCATTTTCCTTTTCAGTTAGCGTAGTAATTTGGCGGAGGGATTTAGAAGACTGCCGTTTGATGATCTCTTTCCGTAAGGGTGTTCCTCAACATGGATTAATGCGCATGGGTAATGTGGAGTTAGTGCCCACATTTTTTTCAATGGTGTGGAGTTAGTGCCCATATTTTTTCAACGGTGTGGAGTTAGTGCCCATATTTTTTCAACGGTGTGGAGTTAGTGCCCACATTTTTTCAACGGTGTGGAGTTAGTGCCCACATTTTTTCAACGGTGTGGAGTTAGTGCCCACATTTTTTCAACGGTGTGGAGTTAGTGCCCACATTTTTTCAACGGTGTGGAGTTAGTGCCCACATTTTTTCAACGGTGTGGAGTTAGTGCCCATATTTTTTCAATGGCTAACACTCCATTTATGGATGACGTGGACAGTATTACTCCAGACCTGCTTTCGTAGAAAAATCCCGTGCCAGTTTATGACAGGCTGAAGGAATTATCGACCAGATTTTTATTTATCTTCTTGTCCTTAGTAGTCTATTTCACTAACTGCAGAGCAACAATTGTTCCCACATTGACATGTAATATACACAGCTGTTTGTTGATTGACAACAGAGGTGAGATGGTAGATGTACAACAGAGGTGAGATGGTAGATGTACAACAGAGGTGGGATGGTAGATGTACAACAGAGGTGAGATGGTAGATGTACAACAGAGGTGGGATGGTAGATGTACAACAGAGGTGAGATTGTAGATGTACAACAGAGGTGAGATGGTAGATGTACAACAGAGGTGAGATGGTAGATGTACAACAGAGGTGAGATGGTAGATGTACAACAGAGGTGAGATGGTAGATGTACAACAGAGGTGAGATGGTAGATGTACAACAGAGGTGGGATGGTAGATGTACAACAGAGGTGAGATGGTAGATGTACAAGGATGCAGAATGGCTCAGGCAAAATCAGCTTTCCAAAAAATGAGAAAGATAATGTGCAATCCATTTTTGACAACAGAAACAAATAGAAGTGATCTTAAATGTTATGTAGAGCCAGACTTAACATATGGATGTGAATCATGGGCAATATGACAACAGACAAGTAAATCACTGGAGATTGTAGAAATGTGGTTTTAATTAAGAATGTTGAAAATACCATGGACAGATAAGAAGAGTAATGAAAACGTTCTGAAAGAGGACAAAACAAAGAGAGAGCTAAATTCCAATATTATGAAGAAACAATCATCATTATTTGGCCATGCAATGAGAAGGGAACAGCTGGAAATTATTGCTACAACTGGGAAAATTGAAGAAGAAATAGAGGAAAGCAAAAATAAGATACCAGACAGCTTAAGAGAATGTCTTGGCAGAAGGTCAACAGCAAAAATAATAAATAACTGTCGAGATCGAAAATTGTGGAGAGACATGATCACCTACGCCAGCAGGCATGTTACTTGACAATGATGTTTGTTGGTGATATTTTAGTAGTCTTGGAATAGTTTCTCACTCGTGAACCATGACATGATTATAATTCTGCTAGACAACATTAACAATGACCTCACTCGTGAACCATGACATGAGTATAATTCTGCTAGACTACATTAACAATGACCTCACTCCTCAACCATGACATGAGTATAATTCTGCTAGACTACATTAACAATGACCTCACTCCTCAACCATGACATGATTATAATTCTGCTAGACTACATTAACAATGACCTCACTCCTCAACCATGACATGATTATAATTCTGCTAGACTACATTAACAATGACCTCACTCCTCAACCATGACATGAGTATAATTCTGCTAGACAACATTAACAATGACCTCACTCCTGAACCATGACATGAGTATAATTCTGCTAGACAACATTAACAATGACCTCACTCGTGAACCATGACATGAGTATAATTCTGCTAGACTACATTAACAATAATCTCACTCGTGAACCATGACATGAGTATAATTCTGCTAGACAACATTAACAATGACCTCACTCGTGAACCATGACATGAGTATAATTCTGCTAGACTACATTAACAATAATCTCACTCGTGAACCATGACATGAGTATAATTCTGCTAGACTACATTAACAATAATCTCACTC
This sequence comes from Megaustenia siamemsis, assembly GCA_032433765.1. Classification (NCBI taxonomy): domain Eukaryota; kingdom Metazoa; phylum Mollusca; class Gastropoda; order Stylommatophora; family Ariophantidae; genus Megaustenia; species Megaustenia siamemsis. The sequence goes on along the minus strand of JAVIAB010000156.1, from coordinate 11,928,419 downwards.
GTGAACCATGACATGAGTATAATTCTGCTAGACTACATTAACAATAATCTCACTCGTGAACCATGACATAAGTATAATTCTGCTAGACTACATTAACAATAATCTCACGAAACACTGCAGCTTCATTTTTGTTTTACAAAATGTCTAGTTCTTCTTTCCTTTTTCATTTTCCTTTCAGCGTTGACAGGTTGTAATGTGTGGTTAGACTATGATAATTTTACAACAGTGAGGGTCATGTTTTGATATTTTTGTTCCTAAAAACATTATTGAACTAAAATATGAACAGCATAAACATTATAGAACTAATATATGAACAGCATAAACATTATTGAACTAAAATATGAACAGCATAAACATGATAGAACTAATATATGAACAGCATAAACATTATTGAGCTAAAATAAGAACAGCATAAAAATGAACTATTCTAGAATATTGATATTTTTGTTCAGAGTCGTAAATTTTAACCACTCCAATAAAATATCAGTCCCAAGAACGAAAGGAATGTAGTTTCATCAGGACATCTTCATTCATACATTGAGCAACGTGTGTATGATTGTAAGTAAATAACTATTTAGAGATTAAACATTGTGTTTGCCATCAGATTCCGATTTGTTGTTTCTCTTGTTCCTTGTGAACATTCTTCATATGTGTCATCTTTGACATCAATGGAACTGGTAACATTCTTCATATGTGTCATCTTTGACATCAATGGAACCGGTAACATTCTTCATATGTGTCATCTTTGACATCAATGGAACCGGTAACATTTTTTATATGTATCATCTCTGACATCAATGGAACCGGCAACATTCTTTATATGTGTCACCTTTGACATCAATGGAACTGGTAACATTTTTTATATTTGTCATCTTCGACATCAATGGAACTGGTAACATTCTTCATATGTGTTATCTTTGACATCAACGGAACCGGTAACATTCTTCATATGTGTCATATTTGACATCAATGGAACTGGTAACATATATATGTGTCGTCTTTGACATCAATGGAACTGTTAACATTCTTCACATGTGTCATCTTTGACATCAATGGAACTGGTAACATTCTTCATATGTGTCATCTTTGACTTCAATGGAACTGGTAAGATTCTTCATATGTGTCATCTTTGACATCAATGGAACTGGTAACATTCTTCATATGTGTCATCTTTGACATCATTGGAACTGGTAACATTCTTCATATGTGTCATATTTGACATCAATGGAACTGGTAACATATATATGTGTCATCTTTGACATCAATGGAACTGTTAACATTCTTCACATGTGTCATCTTCGACATCAATGGAACTGTTAACATTCTTCACATGTGTCATCTTCGACATCAATGGAACTGGTAACATTCTTCACATGTGTCATCTTCGACATCAATGGAACTGGTAACATTCTTCACATGTGTCATCTTTGACATCAATGGAACTGTTAACATTCTTTACATGTGTCATCTTCGACATCAATGGAACTGTTAACATTCTTCACATGTGTCATCTTCGACATCAATGGAACTGTTAACATTCTTCACATGTGTCATCTTCGACATCAATGGAACTGGTAACATATATATGTGTCATCTTCGACATCAATGGAACTGTTAACATTCTTCACATGTGTCATCTTCAACATCAATGGAACTGTTAACATTCTTCACATGTGTCATCTTTGACATCAATGGAACTGTTAACATTCTTCACATGTGTCATCTTCGACATCAATGGAACTGTTAACATTCTTCACATGTGTCATCTTCAACATCAATGGAACTGTTAACATTCTTCACATGTGTCATCTTTGACATCAATGGAACTGTTAACATTCTTCACATGTGTCATCTTTGACATCAATGGAACTGGTAACATATATATGTGTCATCTTTGACATCAATGGAACTGTTAACATTCTTCACATGTGTCATCTTTGACATCAATGGAACTGTTAACATTCTTCATATGTGTCATCTTCGACATCAATGGAACTGGTAACATGTTTCTGATAAACCACATCTCAGCTGCCTCCAATGTTCTCTATGTTGTCTTACTTATCGTTGACAACCCACTTCCGTATAGTAGAATATGTTTCCATATAGCACTATATGGTGTGTTTTCTACCATTAATTGGTCATGTTTTGTTACATATATGTTGTTTTATTTGTCCTATCTTTGCGTGTCAATGTTATATATAACATCATCATCAAGTACCGGGCCTGCTGGCGTAGGTGATCATGTCTCTCCACAACTTTCGATCTCGACAGTTATTTATCATTTCTGTTGTTGACCTTTTGCCAAGCCATTCTCTTAAGCTGTCTGGTTTCTTTTCTCTTTGCTTTCCCTTATCTTTTCGTCCCTCAATTTTTCCTGTTTTTACAATATATTCCAGTTGTTCTCTACTCATTACAAGGCCAAAAAATGATGATTGTTTCTTCCTAATTTTGGAAATTAGCTCTCTTTTTGCCTTGGCCTCTTTCAGAATGTTTTCATTACTCTTCTCAGCTGTCAATGGTATTCTCAACATTCTTCTGTAAAACCACATTTCTACAGACTCCCGTGATTTTCTTGTCAGTTGTCCTATTGTCCATGATTCACATCCATATGTTAAGACTGGCTCTACATAACATTTAAGCACTGTTTTTCTATATATAAACTAGATAATAAAGCTATGTCAAGTAGAGCCCTTTTCAGATCACTGTGTACGTCGTAATTTGTGAGAGAATAGCGAGCAGACCCTTGCTATTCATTCATTCTTTAATTAGAAGGCAGGAAGTCATAGCGCGACAGGCCCAATCTTTGAAATCCCAAGAAAGATCCAAAGAGGAGGCCAAATAAACATGCGTTGAATAGAGGTGGAAACATAGATGACAAAGATGAAGAAGATGTGAAATGATCGGGAAAAAAATAAAGCAAGGCAAGGAGGCTGGGGGAATTTTTTGTGAAGATTTGTACTTCGTGTACAGGAGGATGTGGTGGAAGAAGGAGAAGCAAGAAAAGGAAGAAATGACAATAAAAAGAGAGAGAAAAAGTAATGATAAAGAAAGTGGAGGAAGAAAAAGGAAAAAAAGAAAGGAAGTAGAAGAAGAAAAAGAATGATGTGTGGTAAGATAAAAGGAGAAGGTATGAGAAGAAGAAGAAGAAGAAGAAGAAGAAGAAGAAGAAGAAGAATGATGTGTGGTAAGATAAAAGGAGAAGGTATGAGAAGCAGAAGAAGAAGAAGACGCTGAAAGAAGAGTTGATGCGAGAAAGCAAGAATCTGGAATCATTTAGCGGTAAAATATGAGCAAACAGATAATGAAATCTCATACTTTGATGGAAAGGCGGGGGTGGAGTCGAACAGAAGAAATCAGTGATGATTACTGTGCACTTAACCGACTTAGGACTAGCTGTTGTTTAATCTACAGGATTAGAACTGGCTATAAAGCTGAGTCAACACACGCTTCAGCTGCCTCTGTCAGATACAATTCTGGAACCACCATTTCTTTGGAAACCCAACTCTCCCCATACACATCTCTTAGGTTTTACCAGAAATAAAACCTCGGCTATAATTGTTGCTGCCAAAACAAATTAATTTATATCGACAAGTTAAAAACATCACCAGGTCATTATTCATTACGGCTAATTTAACGATTACTGTGTAAACCTGATAGCATGCCAGATTGTTGTGACAAAGTTAATAAGGAACAAAAAGTATTTGGCCCCCAAAAAAAGAACGAATCATACACTGAATAATCTGTCTAAACTCCGTCAACCCAAAAAAAGAAACAAAAATTATATATTTCCGACAAAAGATTGGATCTATTCATCTGGTAAGTTTGTTCTGAATAACAAAATTAGTTTGGCTTCAATTCTTATTTTTTAGTGTAATTTGTTGAAAAGTTTCACGAAGATTCGAAACAATTAGGATTTATTTTCTGTTTGGCAGAATTTACGTGAAAAAAAAAGTAATGCATTCTTGCATGTGAATGATAGTCACGCAACATTTAATGAATGATTTGCTTCAATTTTTATTCACAATCTTGCAATGTTGCGTTGCATGTTCTTTCCAGATCGTTGCACTCATCACCGCCCGTCGGAAAGAATCTCCGTCTCTAGTCAGATCTCCCACTTCCTATGTTGTCATGTTCAAGGTCTCCTTGAGGTCTTGAATTCATCTTCTTTGACAGACAGTGTCAGAGGTCTAAAAATGGAGATAATCACAAATATCACAAATACAAAATATTCAATGCTATGTCGGGCTGCGATTATAGCTGCAAGGAAGAGTTGTAGTTTATGTATCTCAAATAGCTGCTGTCTACCATTTTATGTTTGGTATATATTTGTTTAAATATGGACTAAATAGCGTTTAATGCTCACGAAATTTCACAAAATTTGCATTTTAAAAATAGCAACGTGAGCCATGTTTTAGCACTTTTTTTAATTTTATGTTTTTTGGGCACGTGTTATCTTCATGCGCATGCGTCAGTCCTCCAGGCGTTATGGATGAACCAGAATATTATATAACAAGGAAGGCTATTGGTCAACTAAATCAACGAATCAAAACCAACAACACATTATTCTTATTCTTCTACCTCTCGACTGCCTGTGGAGCATAGATCTTCAGCAAACACTTTCAGCTCCCTGTGGAGCATAGATCTTCAGCAAAAACTTTCCAAGCCGTTCTGTTTCTTGCCAGTCTTTTAAAGTGTGTGTCCTATCCAGCGCCATAGTCTTCGCTGTATCTCTTTATCCACTGGTATTTGACTGGTACATTTCCATAATTCTATGTTAGTGATTTTGTCCTGCCATTTCCATCACTTCATTCTGCGCAAGCATCCATTAATTGAAGCCTGTGTCTTCATGATTGTCATTTTTGTTGTTCTCCATGTTTCACAGCCATATAATAACACTGACTTAACACAAAAGAACATCACTCATGTAAATTCCCCACAGATCTCATCACAGCAAACAAAATGGAATGTGGACAAGCAAGCAAAGGGAGATATCATATAAAAACAATTGAAACATAAAACACCATTTTCTTAAATAGAAGTCAGTTTTTAATTAAGGAGAACATGAAACAGAAATCAGACATAAACTAAAAGCAAACAAAACATATTCACAATCCGATACATCAAAACTGAACAAACAAACATGAAACAGACGCAGACTCAGAACGTATCATTGTAGACTAAATGCAAACATGTTGAAATTGAAGCATCGTCACAGTGCGCATGTCAAGAAAACCCGCAGCATACATAAGAAATAGGTTACACATTTTAAAAGTAAATCCACATAAAAGAAAAGATAGCAACGATACATTTTCTTTTCAATATATCTTTGTCTTGTGTTGTCTCCTCATGGAAGGTTAGCTATCATGGAGAGCTGTTACGGTTTCTCTGTTAGTGTTGAAACATGGGTTCTTCTGTCCATCTCTTCATGACGTCAGTAGACTTCAGTGTGTGTCAGCTTCTGCTTCGTTTACCTTGTATTCAACACCAACCTAACATCATTTTAATGAAGTTTATGTGTTGATGTGTTGATGTGTTGATGTGTTGATGTGTTGATGTGTTTATGTGTTTGTGTGTTTATGTGTTTATGTGTTTCTTAGGCCTGTATTTACTGAAAGATTAACCGTGACAGTTGATCGAACAATATAGCCCTCAGAACACAATGTAACTCTCAGAACACAATGTGACTCTCAGAACACAATGCAACTCTCAGAACACAATGTAACTCTCAGAACACAATGTAACTCTCAGAACACAATGTAACTCTCAGAACACAATGTAACTCTCAGAACACAATGTAACTCTCATAACACGATGTAACTCTCAGAACACGATGTAACTCTCAGAACACAATGTAACTCTCAGAACACGATGTAACGCTCGAGAGATGATGTAACTCTCATAATATAGCCCTGTTCTATTTGTTCTTCGTATAAGACACGACACCACACATTCAAGAATGAACACACTTGGTGTGCTCTAAATAAGTCCTCATTTATTATATTACATACATATATATATAGATACTATCAGCTATCCTTCCTAGCGTCTCTGTAGATACTTGTTCGATCTATTCAGTCTTGGCCGCTGAGCACTTCCACTACTGTCGGTGTTGTACCTTAGCATTTCGTATAGTGGATATTCTAGCTATCTCTCTATCTAGATGGTGGATATTCTAGCTGTCTCTCTATCTAGATGGTGGATATTCTAGCTGTCTCTCTATCTAGCTAGTGGATATTCTAGCTGTCTCTCTATCTAGCTAGTGGATATTCTAGCTGTCTCTCTATCTAGCTAGTGGATATTCTAGCTGTCTATCTATCTAGCTAGTGGATATTCTAGCTGTCTCTCTATCTAGCTAGTGGATATTCTAGCTGTCTCTCTATCTAGCTAGTGGATATTCTAGCT